>CAJNJA010026796.1:279-10312 GCA_905231915.1 Symbiodinium necroappetens | reverse complement strand
CTATGTCTATGTCTATGTCTATGTACGTGTAGGTGTAGGTGTAGGTGTAGGTGTAGGTGTATGTGCATGTGCATGTGCATGTGTATGTATGTATGTATGTATGTATGTATGTATTTATGTATGTATGTATGTATGTATGTATGTATTTATGTATATATACACACACATATATATATATGTATATATATATATATACACATACACACACACATATACATATTCATAGAAGAGCAGTTCCTAAACCCTAAAACCGTAAACTCTTCAGGACCCTTTATGGTAACCTTTGCGGGACCCCAAACCCCAAACCCTAAACCCTACATCCTAAACCCTAAACCCTAACCCCTAAACCCTAAACCCTAAATCCTAACCCCTAAACCCTAAACCCTAGATCCTAGATCCTAACCCCTAAACCCTAAACCCTAAACCCCAGACTCTTTCTTTGTGGGACCCCAAGAGCCCCCCAAAGCCCTCGAATCCTCGACCCGAAGAGGCTCGATCGTCCGAAGAAGAAGTGGAACACGTGGCGCCCGGGCGTCTTTAGGGTTTAGGTTTAGGGTTTGGGGTTTGGGGTTTAGGGGTTTGGGGGTTTAGGGTTTAGGGTTTGGGGTTTCGGTGCGGAGTTTTTTTTTTGGTGGTGTTTTTGTAGGGCTTCATAGGGTGCTGATAGGATTGTTCAGGGCTTCTTAAATATGCTTTGCTAGGTCGTGCCAGGTTTTATGGGGATTTGTAGGAGCTTTGTGGGATCGTAGAGTAGAGGATGGCCTTCGGACTCGAACTTTTTGCAAACTAGCTGGGGAGCCTTTGCTCAAATCGTGCATGTGTATGCACTGTATGGAGAACTTGTTTATATAGTCTGCAAGAGGGCTCAGGGTTTGGGGGTTCTAGGGTTTCCAACGGTGCATGTCCCGTTGTAGTAGAAACTTAGGCAATAGAGCTATTGATTAGGAACTCCTTGACTTTGAGGTCAAGTATACACTGCATAGGTTCATGGACCCTATTAAAAAAAGCGCATTAAACTGTATTGAACCCTGTAAGAACCTCAAAAGGAGCTACATAGGACGCCCGAAGGGAACCTGCCTAGATGCTTTGGTATATGCGTGTTTACGAAAGGCAAATGCATATAACAAGTACAGGTATGTAGCATATGTGTATGTATACATGGTGTATACTATATATATATATACATGTATACATATATATGTATAAAATAAACAAGCAAGTACATAAGTATATATATATATAGGACATCCAACAACACATACATATGCACTAAATGGTACATGAACCCAGCGTTCGTGCGAAGTACAGGAAGGTCTTATGTGCAGAGCTAAGGTTGTGGAGCGTAGAACTTTAGTAGTGTTTAAGGCTTCCGGGTTTTCGGTTTAGGGTCTTAGGTGTAGGATTTTCGGGTTTTAGGTGTTTGGGGGTTCTGGGTTTTAGGGTCTTGGGGTTTCGGGTTTAGGGTTTTAGTGGTTGAGGCTTGGAGGTTCTAGGGCTTTAAAATCACGGAAGCCGCAACCCCAACCCCCCCCCCCAACAAAATAAGCCGAATATAAGTAAAGCCATTCGAAAAAAGCCCAGAAATAAGGCTTATTAGGGCCTACTTGGGCTTATGTCGGGCTTATTTCGGGGTTATTTATCGTACAACGATTGTTCGGGAAATAAGCCTGACAAAAACCCTGAAATAGCGGAGGCTACCTTATTTCAGGCTTATTTCCAAATTATCTTTTTCGGGTTATAGTCTCCATTGTAGTTCCTTGTTTGGTTTAACCAAGATCATGTTCGGGATCCTAAAAGGTAACCCCAAAAAGGAACTACAATGGAGACTATAGGTATTTTCTTGTAAGCTAAATTGGCTGGGGGACCAAGACCATGGATTGGAGGGACCACGGTGCATTGTTTACAGGCTATTGATGCATTCTTCCTAGGCTTTCGGCTTGGAAGAGCCTGTGCACTGTAATTTTACAGCAGAAATCGGGCATTGTTTGCAGGTTACCTCCAGCTTCTATTCCGGGTTTGGGGCCTAGTGGGGTAAGTTACGAGAGATTGTGCTTTATTTCCGGAATATGTCCAGCTTATTTTCCCGGGTGTTGGCTTTGGGGGGCGTCCGTGCTGTAATTTACAAGAGATCGTGCCGTTGTTTCCAGCTTATATCCAGCTTATTGGCCAAGGTTTTGGGCTTGGAGGCCTCCGTGCCGTAACTTACTTGGCCTTGAAGCCGTCCCTATAGAGGTAGATTGGGGCCAAAGTATATGCTATTTGGGTACATGGACCCTTTAGGGAAAACTACCTTGCTGTAGGTCCTAAGTACACGCCCCCACATGGAAGTCATAGGGGCCCTACAAAAAAGTAGGGTGTAGGGTTGGGGTTTAGGGTTTAGGGTTGGTTGGGGTTTAGGGTTTAGGGTTCAGGGTTTAGGCTTAGGGGTTCAAGATTCTATACGCCCCAAGCCCAGTCGGCTGAAGTCTGGTCGCTTCGAACTGCTGGAGCCAGCCATCGACTCAGCTGCGTGAAGTTTGGAGTTTTGCTTTCAGAGTTTAGGGGTTTAGCCCTAAGGGTCCAAGTGCTCCCTATTATAGGACTTTGGGTCCATGTTGGGTACCAAGAGCCATAAATAAGAATTACTTGGCCTAGGAAAGGCTTGGGGTTTAAGGGTTTAGGAGTTCAGTCCCGAGGGCTCGTTGGCTCCCCATCGTCGGTGTCGGGTTTAGGGTTTATGGAAAAGGGTTTAGGAGTACTTTCGGGGATTCGGTTCAGCGTTTGGGGGTTTAGGGTTCAGTGTTTGGGACTGAGGCTGTTGCTTTTCAGCAGGCTGGACGGTGTAAGGGTTGTTCCGGGTTGAAATGTTCAGGGTCTGACACTTCGACTTCGCTGTTAGGCCTAGGGGTCCAGGGCTGTATGTACTTATACGGTTCAGGAAGTGTGGTTCGATGTCTATTTCTAGACTCTTAAATCCTGAGCCTTAAACCGTAACCCTTTGACGCGCAAAATCGAACTTCCACGGAACATCAAGGAGTGCTACATTGACTGGAGCCAGATTGAGATTCCTAGTTCCCAGTGCAGGACCAGATGAAGAAGCAGTACATCTCCGCTCTGGCAGCAAGTGTTCAGCTCAGGAGCTCCGCCGGTAGGGCTCCCGATGGATGACGCTCCTGACTCAGACCGCAGTCCTCGGAGGAGCGCATAGTTTCAGCTGAGACCGGCGTTCGACAGCCTTTGGCATGAGAGAATGGGAGTGACCCTACTCCTGTGGCCATGCATCGCTTCCACTACTTGGCTTCGCAAGACTCAGTGCTCGGAGTTTAAACTCCCTACGCCTCTTGCATGCTGGACTAATGCTCGTTGACTGCAGCCAAACCCTGAACCCCACACCCCTGACCCCTTAATCCCCAAAATCTGAAGCCCCAACACCTACCCTAAAGCCCGAACCTTACAAGTGCTACTGTTAATGATATAAATCCTGCGTTAACTTAAGGACCCTAAACTATGGGGATGATGGTATATTCCTTGTTATGGGCAATGCAGGATTTATATCATCAACCGTAGGTAATCTGCTTTCTGACACCCCAAAACCAGAAGCCAAATGAACGAAGGCGCGTCGTCGGCGGGAGGAGAAGTTTCCAAAGCTGCGGAAGGACTGCTGGAAGCCGGCGCCGGTTTAGGGTCTAGGGCGGGCTTAGGGTTTAGGGTGTTTCAGGGTTTAGGACAGTGAATGTGTATGCTTTGTGCATATGTGGATGTGTAGTACGTGCAGGTGTAGATGTAGCTTGGGGACTTAAATTGGTAGCTCTGCTTGTAGATATGGAATTGTGTATGTATCCTTCTGTCCGGGTGTCTGTCTGTCGGTATGTATGTATCTGTATGAAATTGTATGTCACTGTATGCTACCTGCATGTAACACACACACACACACACTCTCTCTCTCTCTCTGTGTATACTTGCATACATGCCCGTATGTATGCATGTAACTGTATGTATAGGTAGCTTTATGTATGTACGTATGTAACTGTATGTAGATGTAGATAGCTGTAGGTAACTGTATGTAACTGTATGTAACTGTATGTAACTGTATGTAACTGTATGTATGTATGTATGTATGTATGTATGTATGTATGTATGCTTGTATGTATGTATGTATGTATGCAATGTATGTGTGTATGTATGTGTGTATGTTTGTCTGTATGTTATGTTAAGTTATGTTATGTCATGGTATGTTATGTTATGTTATGTTATGTCATGTTATGTTCTGTTCTGTTCTGTTCTGTATTGTATGCATGCATGTATGTATGTATGCATGTATGTATGTATGTATGTATGCATGTATGTATGTATGTATGCAATGTATGTGTGTATGTATGCATGTATGTATGCAAGCATGCATGTATGTATGTATATATGTATATATGTATGCCTGTATTGATGGAATGGAATGGAATGGAATGGAATGGAATGGAATGGAAGGGAGTGGAAGGGAGTGGAAGGGAATGGAATGGAAAGTAAATGAAGTAATGTAATGTAATGTAATGTACTGTAATGTATTGTAGCGTAAGTAAGTATGTATGTTTGTATGGATGGATGTCATGTACGTATGTATGTACGTATGTATGCATGTCATGTATGTATGTATGTATGTATGTATGTATGTATGCATGTATGTATGTATGCATGTATGTATGTATGCATGCAATGTATGTATGTATGCATGCATGCATACATGTATGTGTGTATGCATGTATGTATGCATGCATGCATGCATGTATGTATGTATGTATTAATGTAATGTATGCAATGTAATGGAATGGAATGGAAGGGAATGGAAGGGAATGGAATGGAATGTAATGCAATTGAAGTAATGTAATGTAATGTCATGTCATATAATGTAATGTAATGTAATGTAACGCAAGTATGTAAGTATGTAAGTAAGTAAGTAAGTAAGTAAGTAAGTAAGTATGTATGTATGTATGTATGGATGTCATGTACGTATGTATGTACGTACGTACGTATGTCATTCATGTCTGTATGTATGTATGTATGTACGTACGTACATACGTAGGTATGTATGTATGTATGTATGTATGTATGTATGTATGTGTGTGTATGGATGTGACTGTATGTGCTCATGTCATGTGTCCATGCATGTACGACGTATGTTTTTTTATGGATGGATGGATGGATGGATGGTTCGACGCACGATGGATGGATGGATGGATGGACGGACGGATGGATGGATGGATGCCATGTGTATATGTACTAGTCAGTACTAGTGCATGCATGTTCAGACATATGAGCATATGTTTGCGTAGGGTTAAAGTGTGTTGGTGATTGGCTGTCATGCCTAAACTCAATCGTCTGAAGTCCGGTTGCCTGTATCCCGGGCTCTTGTTCCTTGCAGCTCCATAGAAAATGAGATAACTAGTTTAACTACCCGAATCAGCGGTGTGGCGTCAAAATCGATACCTGTCGCCTTGAACCCTTAACCAACTCCCAAACCCTGAAGCGAAACCTCCCCTTCCTGAGCCGCAATCCTTACACCCAACACCCCAAAGCCCCGACCTTAGCCTCTTCCCCCGAAATCCCTAAACCCTAGAAGTCTTAAGCCCCAGAGACCCGAGAGACCCTAGAGACCGTAAGCCCTAGTGACCCGAGAGACCCTAAACTTTAGAGATCCTGAGACCCTAAACCTAGAGACCCTAAGCCCTAAACCCTAAAGACCCTAGAGACCCCTAGACCCCAAACCCTAAAGCCTAGAGACCCTAAGCCCCAAACCGAAAGCCTAGAGCCTAGAGCCTAGGGTCCTAAACCCTAAAGCCTCGAGACCCTAGAGACCCTAAACCCTAAGCCCTAAACCCTAGAGACCCTAAACCCTAAAGCGAAAGCTCCCCGAAGGATGCCCAGTACCTTGCTGGCACCTCAGCCAAGCGGCACGACACCGGCGTAGACTGATGTGAACTAGGGTTTAGGGTTTAAGGGGTTTAGGGTTTAGGGGCTAGGATTTAGGGGTTCAGGGTTTAGGGGTTTAGGGTTTAGGGGCCAGTTGCAAAAGGGTTTAGGGGTTTAGGGTTTAGGGTTTAGGGTCTAGGGTTGAGCTGTCAGGGCTTAGCGCCAGGGTTCAAGGTGCGCCCATGTCAGTGGAGCTTTCTGGGTAATTGTTAGCGATTGCTTGAGGCCCGAATTTCGGTGCCCGAAAACCCCACAGGAACAAGCAACCGCTTGAACCCTTTAGGCAACCTTTACAACGACTTCATTTATAGACTTTCGACCCGGAAGTACGTAGTATTTGTATACTTGGAGCCTTAGGGAAAGCTGATATGTTGACAATGTTCCAGGCGCAGAAACTCTTTGATGAAGAACGGAATGATGAGCCCTAAACCCTAAACCCTAAACCCGATCCGAGTCGAACCAGAGGGTGGAAGCTATTTCACAGACACAGCCGGAGGAGGAGGTGGATGAGGTGCAGAGGTTGCCTTAATGGGGGTCGCAGTGGATTCGTGTGAGTTACAGTGGCTGAAAGTTGCTACCGTTGCCTTCCCGGGTGGGCTCTCTAGCTCTGCGAGTTGGAAAAGAGGCGCTTAAAAAAAAACTTAACTGGATTTTTTTCGGCTACTGAGAGCAGTCCTAAAGCGGGGAATGAACAGAGTGAGCTTTATCTTGGAGTTTTGAGCCGTGGGCTTTGGGTTTAGGCTGGTTTGGGTAGCTTAAGATACACCCTACAAACCCTTCACCCCTGCATGACCCCTCAACCCCAAAGCGTAAACCCCAAACCCTAATCCCTAAACCCCTAAACCCTAAACCCTGGGTTTAGGGTTTAGGGTTTAGGGCCTTAAAGCTCTAAACCCTGCGAGCCCCAAAACCCGCGCCGAGGCCGTGCAGGGCTCCGGAATCAAACTCCGTAAGCCCCGGAAGGGAGAGTGCCGGGCCCTCAAGACAACGGGTTTGAGGTTTATGGGTTTGGAGTTCTGGGGTTTAGGGTTTTTGGGTTTAGGGCTTGGGGTTTAGAGTTCTGGGGTTTCGGGTTTTGGGGTTTAGGGCTTAAGGGCTTCAGGAGTTTGGGGTACCGGGTTCAGGTTTAGGACTGTAAGGTCTGAGGTTCACTGTAGGGGCTTAAGGTCTTAGGGTTCTAGGATTTGGGGCAGCATGTGTATGTGTACTAGTATGCAGTAGCACCTTGCTTCTACTGAGATCGCCTCTATGCCGGTAAACCTAAACCCTAAGCCCCTAGCCAAACCCTAAACCCTAAGCCCACCCTAGCCCTTAAACTCCAAAGCCCTAAACCCGAGTCTGCGGGTCCATCTCTCCGACACAGCGGGATCCGCAAATATCAGGAACAAAAAAGCATCCAAACATGGACTTGTGGGTCGGTTAAGGCTTTAGGGTTTAGGGTGAGATATCCTTATCTCATTGGCCCAGTTAAATGGGGATTCCAGGACATCCGCCCCACCTTGTGGTTTTTGTTTTTTTCTCCTTTTTGGTGTCCTTACCCATAGTCCACAGAAGTTCCGTTTTGGGATTTCCTTGTAGGATCCCAAATATGAACCACTGACAAAAACGAACTACCATGGAGCCCATGGGTAAACGAAGCTGTAGGGTTGAGGAGGTTTACCACGGACGCTCTAGTAGAGGAAAAGGCAGCGTCGGCATGTAATATTCTCTGAGTTGTGTGTTAATTAAGATATGATATTCTAAGCTTTTTGAGGGGCTGTACGGTTTAGCTTGATCCGTGTAGACTCCTAGATCCAAAGCTTTAAGTTACTTATGTTCGTCGACAACACTAAACTCTCATCATACCAGGAATGCAGGATCTTCGATTGTTAGCAACACGGTTCTTTCGTAATAAGTCAGCCACCCTCCACAGTTGCAGCACAAATGGAAACTCCGCATGCATGCGTATATGGATAGTTCTCAAAAGAAGGGGTCCGCTTAAGGGTCCTTTTTATGAGGGTTCTGTGCCTTTTTAGAGACCTAAATGGGGACACTGATCTAGATAACTACCCATTTGGCCGTAAACCCTGTATATCCAAACCCTAAACCCTACACCGTTAGAAAACCACCCATATGCGACTCCGAACAACCCCACAATCCCAGACCTCAACCAGTCAGACATCGGCTCTCAGTGCTGAAAACTTTGAATCGTTATTAGATGTGAATAACATATTGCATTGGTGACGGTTATTACATTTAGGGCTTAGGGCTTAGAGTTTTCATAGGTGACGCTCCTGAACCCTAAACCTCACCACAAACCGCAGACCCTGGTTGTATATGCCCAAGACGCACAACAGATTCCTAAACCTTGAACACCTTCATAAAGCCAATGGCAGAGCCTTCCCTGAACCCTCCTTAGCGCATAAGCCCTAAGCCCTACACCCTAAACCCTACACCCTAAACCCTAAACCCTCAACCCTAAACCCTCAACCCTAAACCCTACACCCTAAACCCTAAAGCCGAAACCCTAACCGAAAAGCCTCCCAGCAATCGAGGCCCTCGGGGTCCGGATGCAGAAGAGGATCCTCAATACAGCTGCTCAGCTGACCTTGCTCGGGTTTGGGGCGTGGGGCTTCGGGTTCGACGGCTGAAGCTGTTAAGGCTGTTAAGGTTTAGGGTTTTAGGGTTTAGGGGCTTAGGGTTTAGGGTTTAGGGTTTAGGATTGAGGGTTTAGGGCTTAGGGTTTAGGGTTTAGGGTTTAGGGTTGAGGGAGGTCACAAGTTTAGGGCCGAGGAAGCTTGTAGCCTAGGGAATACCTGGACCCCAAAGAACTTACCGTTTTAAGGACTAATTTAAGGAAATCACAATTAATAACGAGCCCTAAAAAGGTAGGTTCTTTGGGTCCAGGTATACCTTGAGCTGGTGTGAGTGATCTCGGTATTTTAGGTCTACTCCATATAGTACAATTATGGGATCCTTAAGGGAGGGGGTTCTAAGACGGGTATATCACCCAATAATGCCCAATTCTCCCTAGGGCTCCCTTGGGTTCCCTAAAAGCTCCCTAAGGATCGGTAGGACCCTCCCCGCTTGAACGACCCTCCCTCACGGATCCGACAATACAAGAGGGTTTCGAGGTATCTGAGGCCAACTCTAAACTTTAAACCCCGCAGCTTTGCCGTGGGCCCCCTACAAAGCCCTAAAACCCTAAACCCGAAACCCTAAACCCCAAAGGGGAGCCCATATAAAGCACCTAAACCCTTAAGGGGATCCCATGTAAAGCACTTAAACCCTGAAGTGGATCCCGACTGAACGAAGCACCTAAACCCCAAAGGGGATCCCAAATAAAGCACCTACGCGCCGTTTTGCGCAATGACATAGATGCGATGTCCGTCGCCACCGTGGTTGGCGAGATCAAGACGGCTACGACTATGTGTTTCCGATGTTATTCTGCTCTGACCAGTTGGGCTCTTGTATTGAACGGCTCTGCGCTTTCACACTGGGATAAACAGCTGACTGTGTTGCGTACCAGGGCTGGTTACTTGAACGCAACTATGCTCATTTGTGATGCTGTGGTCGTTGGGGTTGACATCGAACCTCGGTGGCTTGAAGGGCTCGCTTCCTGACCTGTGAGAGTTGTTGGCTTGACCCAACCAGCACACGAGACACTGTGGAGACATCTACGGTTCAAGTTTATATCCCAACGATGTGGAAGTCTGTGGCATCACAGGAAGTTTTTTGCCGACTTGCGGCGCGACATTCATGCTCCATTGGGCCATGTGAAGAGGGAGTACGGAGAGGTGCGGATCCCAAATAAGCACCTGAGCCCTTAAGGGGATCCCATATAAAGCAGGATGTACAGCCCGAACGTCCCCCTCCGAGGTGCCACTGCACTTCTCGCAGCGGCCGCAGAGGAGGCCGAGCTTCGCTTTCTCGGTTTCGGGGTTTCGGGGTAAAGGGTATGGGATTCAGGGTTTAGAGCTTACAGAAAGTAGGTTATGGTACCTAAACACTGCACCCGAAAGCCCAAGCCATAGCAGGACCACCCAAATGCGCTTTCATAGAGTCCTCATGATCCTCAGTAGGGGCTATTAAGGGTACTAAACCCTAAACCCTA
>CAJNJA010026785.1:17969-30469 GCA_905231915.1 Symbiodinium necroappetens | reverse complement strand
CCGCTAGCTGCTAGCTTGTTCCAGACGATTAATCTTACACACCAAACGAGTAACTAGCATAAATTATAGTACTCTGAATACACTCTATATGTGTTCTGCATATGGCCTTGTTATTTGTAGTATCCATATACCTATATCTAATGTGTATTTATATTATAACAAAACCTAATATCAAAGAACATAACAGTCGATAATAATATAGCATATTGCATTATATCATGTTGTGTTATGCTAGGCTTTATTATGTCATATGGTATCAAATTATGTTAGGTGCCTAAGAAAATCCCTTTGTGTTAAACAAACATACTTACCATGCTATATTCACCAAGCCCTCAAAAAAGGCCTGTCAGACTCATCGCCGAGGGTGGAGCTGAATCGCCTGCGAGCAGACCAGTAGCAACTCAAGAGGACTTGTAGAACAATCATAAAACATGATACTGTGTGTGTATATATATATAAAATAGAGAGAGTTAGAGAGACAGAGTGGGAGAAAGCGAGAGAGAGAGAGAGAGTGTGTGTGTGTGTGTATTTATAACAATAGTAGTAATGATAATAATGATGATGATGGTAATAATAACAGCTACAACAGTAATTATGTTAAAGCACCATTATATTCCCCCGGACTGCGGAGCCCAGCAGGGAAGTCACCAATGCTGCGTGCCGGGTGAAGAGTTCTGCATAGCACACGACTGTGTCGCCTGTGACCCTGACGTGACCACAGCAACTGCCGTGAGTACCTAATATGAGGGTTGCTGTAAGGTTAAGGGCTGCACTGTCTAAACTTATTCCGACTATGTCTCTCCTGGAGAAGTGCTTTTCGAAGGTCATCGTCAGCTTTCTTGACGGCTGGGAATCCTGGCAGGATTCGAGGGCATGGCAGCTGCGACACACTTCAGCCCCAACTGACTAGAAGGAGACATTGCAAAATTCGCGAGGACCTCAACCCTGCACTGGTTGTTGTCATGGGCACAGCAGAGGGAAGCGTGTGTACAGGCAGCTCAGCAGAGAGGAGTTGCGCGCCATGGGGACTTCCACATCTTCTTCCACAATGTTCATTCTGATGTCGTCGATATTGAACCTCCTGGGTGGAAGCTTTGACGGAGGGCTCGGGGAACTGCAACAGGCCGGTTCAATCTCAGCCCACGCTGAAAGAAGAGCTTTGGCACCGGAGGGCAGCAAGTGGCTGAACGATTCTGATCAAAGGCATAGCCCATTCTGATTGAGCTGCCGACATCTTGCCATATCTCGCTTTCACCTGCCAGTGCTGCTGCATCAAGATTTGGTATGCGGCCTGGGAATCCTGGTATCCTCCTACCTCGTTCATAGAAGGCCCTAGGGTTCTTCGTCCGTGACTCCTCCATGTGCAAGCTCGACAAAACCCGATCAGAGTCCGTACCTTTGCCGGAGAGATTAGGAACTCTTACGTCACGTTCCAGAATCGTCTGAACATGTATAGAAACTTGCAAGCTCTGCTCACTCGGACAGGCAGCCGAGGCTATCGCAGGAGGAGGCGGCCAGGGCTTGTTCATGCACCACGCCGGCACGACGATCAGATTAAACTTCCTGGCCGCCCGGGCTGGGTCGGATCCCACCTGAGCAGTCTTCCAAAAGGATGGGGACAAGTTAATCAACTACCCTACGACTACTGAAAACGAAGCTGCTGGTGCTGCCGCGGCTGTTGCTGCTACTGCTTCTCGTCCAGCTACTATTCCTAGTTTTGTGGCTGGCGAAGACGACGACCATCGAGTTCGACTACAACAAAGACTGCGACGACGACTATCAGAACCTCTACTCCGACGACTTCCACGAAGACGACTCCTGCCGCTACAGTACTGCTGGAAAGACCAGTAGAAGTCATAATCATGGCACTCCCGGCAATCATATGCGTGGGCATACTCGTAGCACCCAGAAATCTAATATTCAGGCCCATATCAAATGCCATATCACCATGATCTTAGCTGCTAGATTCAGAAAAGTGGGCGAACAGCAGCACGACTACGACGACAACAAGACGACGACGACGGCGATGGCGACTACGGCGACGGCGACGGCGACGGCAAAAAGATAAAGAATGCACGATAAAGAATCACAAGACACTCGCGAGAGCTGACATGAAACTTACGCTAGCAATGAGACCTCTTAGAGCACTTCAGTCATCGGGCTGAAGACTTGAAGTCTCTTGGGACCCCACGATCTTCCCCAGGGTTGTGTTGGAGGCAACCTGCAGGAGGGGCATAGTACCGGTCTCTGAGAGGGACCGATGCTTAGAGGTCGTGGACAGCAGACAGTGTCTCTAAAAATGGTAGTGATTATCATAATAAGAACAGTACTAGTAATACCAATAAAAACCAAGAGGCCAGGAAGTATGGGGATGCATGTGAGCTCGCACACACCATCATCACTGCGTGAAATTCCGAAAAGCAGAACAAAAAGCGCTGATCCACATCGAAGCAGTCGTGACTTGAATTGAACCCTAAACCCTAAACCCTGAATGACTGGAACCATAAGCATTGAGATGCTGACACAGGAAAGCCGGCCTCTCTGTACTTCTTGTTGTGGATCTTGGAACCTGCGAGATCAGTTTGTGCAAACAACTCACATGGCCTGCAGCCCTCTGCTCAATGAACCTCAGAATGCTTTTCTAGAGGACTATGGATTTGTACGTCCCTGTAGCAACATGGGCATAAATGAAACCTTGAGACAATGATCTGGGATCAGCAAGATCGACCAGGCGACGAGAACAGCTGAGGCCAAAGCTCAACTTGCAGCTCTTCTCCGCACTACTAAGCATGGCCTCAGAGCTGCAAGAGAGGTGCGGCACAGGCCAATGCAAAGAGTGGGATTGTCCAGCGCCTGTGTTGCACTAATGATCCTGTATGGGTCTTGGTCACTTCATGATCCCTTAGACTGATGATCTTCAGGTGACCATGAACACGGTGGATTTGGTTGGGGGTCCAGATATTCTTAGCAGCACTGGTGCCGCAGCTGCAGCCTCTGAAGGACTGGGCACACCGGCCGCCAGCGACTCTTTGGCTGAAAGGCCCTGCCAGAGCCAAAACTCAAGTCACAATGATTAATAGTAGTGACGCCAAAGAAAACAACCACAGGAAGCATAAGAGCGATACAGAACAGCAACAAGAGCAGATCGCCACAGGTCATGAAGCCTTTTCAGTGGCAGCCATAGAGTCAGCCACAGCTTCGAGGCCACGCCACAAAGCCGACTTGATACCGAAGACCCTGAACTCGAAACCCTAAGCCTAAATCCTAGGCTCGTGGACCGAAGGAGCCCCCATAGCATGCACGTGCTTTTGGCTCCCAGGAAGAACCTGACAAAACTCTCCGACTCCTGATCGTAGGTCATTTGGAGCAAGCTGGCCCGGGTGGACCTGAAGTAGAGCTTGGGCTTAGGGTTTAGTGTTTAGGGTTGATTTCATTCAGAAGATTCCGCACAGGGTGGCGTTTTACATATGTTTCAAGCAATTTTGTTAACGCTACCTGTCATCCGACTGGCGTGACGGTTTCTTTCGCCCGCTCCAGTACCTTGCTGGACTTGCGTGCCGGGAATGTGCTTAGCTTAGTCGTGTAATTCTGGGATCTGGCGTTTCGGGTTTACGGTTTAACAGTAGACTGTCTGAATCTGGAGTAGCCTCGTGCGCTACCTGTTCACCGGGTATCAAAGTCAAGTCAACCGAACCTGATAAAGACCGCTCCAGGTAAAAGATGAGGGCTTCGTCAGCAGCGACTTCTTCACTTCTCAGGGCTCCGTCCTCACATGCACTGTGTTGTACCATCAAACCCTAAAGTCCCAAAAGCCTAAACCGTTGATCAGTTCATTCAGCTACGGTGCAGAAGCCTGTCTGGAAGCAAGAAGTCACGGTGGAGCTGAGACGGCTCGGCCCTTGCAGCTGCTCCACTCTCAGGCATCATAAGCTCCATTTTCAAGTGTCACCACAATACTTCCCTTTACGCTGGCTGCCGGCAACTGGAAACCGGAAACTCCTTCATTCTCTGTCTCACAGAACGCCAAAGAATGCCAAAGATGCTGAGCCGTGCGCAGGCGTCGGAATCCCTGTGAGGACATGCTCTGCCTCGACGTGCTCTGCCTTGCCCTGGCCCACTCAGCAGGCTTTGAAGCGAACTTTGGCTGCTGTCTTCATGACATTCGGCTGAACTCCGTAAGGTAAGCCGTGACTGAGCCGTGATGAAACTCGGCATCCCACATTCGCCGCTTCACTTCAACATCGGCTGAATGGGCTTGGCCTTGTCGCATACGCCCAGATGTCAAGGCTTCGAATCTTTCCAGACGGGCCGGAAGAAACGAGAACAAGAAATGCCGGCATGCCATAAGGTCCGTGTAGCAAGAGGAGTCTTGAGGCCTGATGTTAATCCGCCCATCCTTTGTCCCAGAGTTATGACGATCTCTGCAGTGCCCTGTTTGTTTGACACGGTCAAGCAGGATCTCTGGCAGTCCATGCCCATCTATAGCGTGCTCCTCGAGATGACAATGGCAAAAAACGGATTAGCAGCCGAAACTTCATCAGCATGAACATCATGAACAACAGTACCATCGCCGCCGCCACCGCCCCCACCACCCATAGTCTAGCAATAGGAGTAGGAGTAGAAGTAGCAGCCTGCTTCCGTTTTATTCCCCCCGTCCCGTCCAAAGAAAAGGTCACTGGGCTCACGGCTGTGCTCGCTTTGGGATGTCAGAGGCCCTGCTGGCTCCTGCTCCTGCCCCAGAAGAAGAACCCGAAGGCACCGTCTATGCTTCCAGAAAAGCATCCGGCAATCTCAATGAACATTGAAGGTCACAAAGACCCAAAAAACTTTAAGAGGCGATAGAAGATCGCCCAAAGGCGCCCCAAACGCACCGGGGCATGGTTTCAAATGCCATTTGCAGGCCTCGCCCTCCTCCGGCTCGCTATCAGCCTTACCTGGCTCACGAACACACTGGAAACGAACCTGAATAAGGCTTCGACTTTCGGACATAGCAAGTTGAGTTTCGATTGTCGTGGGGGAGTTGCTACGGTCTTGTTCTGATTTGGGCTGCCCCAAAGCCCGAAAAGCGGCTCTCCAGCTCCGAGAAGTGTCTAGCACAGAAATCAGAAGAGAAGGCGCGCACCGTGGAGATGAACCAGCTGCCGCAGGGCGCTCGCCGTGGCCAGCCGGGAAACCTTGAGTCAGGTGCTCCGCTGAAGGGCTAAGTTCAAACCTGGACTCAAGTTCTTTTGGGCATGGAGCTTCAGCTCGCAGCTGCGAGGACTAGGCTCTGCAGTGCTTGTCAGGGATCTGTCGTCTGTCGAAGCATCTCATGCAGAGGCATGAATCAACTGCGCATGCAAGTGCATCCTCCAAAGGCCGCGTACACAAACAAGCTGAGCTTCGCACAGCTTTCGCCCGTATGCTCATGGCAACCTGGAAGCACGAAACAGTCCTGAAATGTGCACGATAGTTGCCGCGCTGAATGCGAGACCGGCCAAGCAGGTTGTTGACAGCCGCGCCCAGCTTTTAGCTGCGAACCGGAAGAGATGCCAAACTCTCTTGCCCAGAAAGCCTTCCAGCCTTATGACACCTTACGCCTTACGTAATTACAAAGTGTGAAGGCTCCAGGTTAACAGCTCGACTACCAGCGACGTTGATGTATATTCAGATTGCAATAAAACTGTGGTAGCTCTCTGAACCCTAACTCAAAACAGGCCGGCGCTGCTGGTCCTCTGGCTTTCTCGCCTCAAAGGCCAAGCCCAAAGTCCCGAATCAGAGCACGATTGTTTCTCAGACTGGGCCAGGAGCCAAGGACCTCAGCCGCCACACCCAGTCCTTTGCACGAGAGTCACGCACCTCATAACACAAGCGCAGCATAACTCACTGTCAGATCGCTGTTGAGGGTATCGATCGCGTAAGACTTTCCGGAGTGCTCATGAAGGGAAAGCATGGGGCCATAAATTCAGTGAGGGTTGCTTTCATTCCTGAAGCTGGTTGCTGTTCGACTTGCCCATGTTCCGCACACGAAAAGCAGCAACTACGGAGGATGGCAGCAAGTCTTCGTCGGCTGACAGCAACAAGATGCAAGGATGCTGTACCTCTTCTGCCGGGGTGTGTACTCATTGCAGGCCCCGTCGGCTTCAGAACAGTCGGTGCTAACTGCTAAGTTCTAAACCTTTCTGTGAGGTGTTGCCACAACAATGCTTCCTGACAGACCTTGGTCCCTTGTTGACTGCAGGGTCCTTCCACCGTGTTGGTGAGTAGGTCGCTGGGGTGACTTGCCTGGCACATCTTCGACTACCGTAGATGCAAAGACAAAGAACCACGGAGGCCGGGGGATGGACAGGCTCAATCAGCAAGGCACTATGAATTTAAGTGTCATTTCCAAAAGAGCTGCACCATCTCCAAAACCAAGACGCACCCCGAGTGCAGGAAGTCAGTTCCAGCCTCTCCCTGTGCACTTGTGGCTGGGAGGTCCGACATCTCCGTCAGCTGTTCTGGGCCGTACGTGGGCCTGAAGTGCGCGGGACGCATCGGGGACAGAACATGGGAGCCCTCTTGCCGCTGAAGGCCGGGCAGCTCCGACAGGGCACTTGAGGCTGTCAGGACCAGCGAGGAAAGGAGCTGGCGGTCTCCCTGGCCACGCCAGGCAACATCTCCAAACCGCATGGGTTCCCTGGGCTCAGTGCAGACCTTGTGGGTAATGGCCCAAGGCTGGATGGAGGGTTTCGGTGACGACCTCGGTCGAGCCAGGAAACGACACCAACAGTCCAGAAAAGCTGAAAGGCTGCTGATCACATGATCATACATGATCCCATGGCATGCATGGCATGAGGACGCAGTGTGGGTCTCTTTTCGTTGCGGTCAAGACCAGACGTTTCTCGGACATCATGTCAGGTGCCAGCACTGTCTTAACAACAGCGCCAGGCATTTCCATGAGTCGGCCCTGCAAGTAGGAAGCCCATTCCGCATACTGGGTCGCATCGGGTACGGATTTCCGGTAGAGATGGCTCAGGGACGCAGGGGCCTGTCGAAGGTGCGGCAAGCAGCACGGAACAAGAATGCAGGCAGCCACTTGCTCCAATGCGAAGAGCTCAACGGCTCTCTCACTGAGCCGACCGCAAAGATGGACACCAATGATTGCTGTTGGCCGCTGGACTTCGGCTATTCTTTGGCTCAGAACAGGTGTACTGTTCACAGCAAGCACATCCTGCTGCACGTATTCTACATTACGCATACCAGCCCATTCGTAGTGTGGCAGCGCTTCTGGCCCCACGTAATCTACGCCCGACACTGTGAGCTTCGGGAAGCGTGATGCGGCAAGGGCGCACGTCAGAGATTTGCCGCAGCAAAGGTCCATGAGATGCCACGAATTGCCCTGGTCCCGCTGCAGCTCTGGGCACAACTCCTGCAATTCTTCAAGAGCTGCCAGGGATTCGGAAAGCTCCTTGTGTAGGCTGCGCGCTTTGTGAAACGTGTGGAACTCCGGGCCCATCAGAGCCTCCCAGGTGTTTGGCCAGTCTTTGAAAAAACGCTGAAGGAGCGGATTCGTGTGCCGCCCCTTGCGATAGCGGTCCGCCAGAGAAGCTACTCTTGGGCGCCGCATGAGTGCTGCCCCACAGCAGGGACATCGCTTGTGTGCCGTTTTCGCTAACTCCTCGGTGGCCAGGGCCTTCAAGCGTCTGGCAAGCCGGGCGCTACCGGGGGTACCGGGGTGCATCGCTGCATAGTCTGCGGCCGTGCGGAAGCTCCGGCTCTTCGCCGCGACGTTGGCGGCACTGCCAAGAGCGAGGATGCACTCAACGATCTCCTCGTCGATTTCGCCAGAAGCGCCAGCTGCCAACATCAGCGGCGTGCAGTCTCGCCTGCGGGACCGTCGCCGCAGTAACGCCTCGGCACCCGGGCCTCGCAGCAGTTCTAGTGCCTTCTCCCTATCGCCAGCCTCCAAGGCAGAGAGCAACACGTTGGGATCTGCAGGATTGTGCGGCGCAGCGATTGGAGTCGCTCGCAGCAAGTCCCGTCCGTGCTTTCCTTGCCCTTCCAGATTCCACGGCCCTGAAACGAAACTTTTTTGCAGAACACATATGGCTGTCAGCGCAAACAGCTGCCGACGAGCCAGCCTATGCATCCTGTTCGAGTGATGGCAGCCCAGTTACGAAACTTGAAGGCACTGCTGCCACGAGCTCTTTGCTACAGTGATAAAGGGGAACTGATGAAATGCTTGTCCGTCGTGAAAAATGTTCATCAGTTATGAATGTACCTACGTTGATGCCAGTCCGGGCGAGCTTGGTCCACAATGTTCGTTCTCAGTGAACGTCAGCGCCTTGGAAGCAATCTTGAAGGCAGTGTGGACACTCAGGCCCAAGCGATTGGCAGCAAGAGTCCTTGGGCATAGCGCGGTGCGCATAAGGATGGTAAGCAGGAAATACCGTGGGTGAAAAATTCCAGCAAGGGTCCGTGCTTGCGATTGCTTGATTGTGCGGGTGCTCATGTGGTACTCATGTGTTTTATCCATGTATTTGCCTGTCTGTGTAAAGTCGGCACGATGTCTCGCCTTCTGACATTGCACAACGTCTCTCGATACACAAACACGTCGTTGAGCCGCGCCCACCACCCTCATGAACGTCAAGCGAACAGCAGCGTGAACTCGGAATAAACGTTGTTATCTTGGTCAACTTGGGTTAAATGGGAACGGGTTTGATCGAGGTGGGCAATGCATCTGAGCCTTGAGTACAAGCTAACGCGGGCTTGTGGGTGTGGTCGGGGTGGATGCTACCATCCTGGGCTGCATGGATTTACTCGTAGACGCAGGTGCCATGGGCAAACGGGCTCTGTTCGGACATGTCGCAGCCCTCTGCTTTCTGAATCTTCGTGGCGCTTGCAAACCGAAAACAAGGCTAAGCTCCGAATGTAAACACCCGAGCGGCATTTGGGATACTTTTGGTCTATAGATAGTCTCTGGGACCTCTCAACTTGGGTCTTTGAAGTGTCAAGATGCAAGCCCAGAACTCGCTGTTCATCTAGTTCTCCCTTCTCTGCCTGTATCTGCATGCAGCGCATGCACACGAGGATTCATGGACTCTGCTTAGGCAGTTCGTAGCGACGCAGACACACAGCCTACCTCCGTCGGCTCCTACACAACACCAAAACCTCAGCTCCGGACCAAACCGCGCAAAGAACTCTGCACCTCCGGTCTGCAAAGACTCTTTCGGGGCAACTTAATAGTACATAGTATAGCATGGTAAAGTACGGTACAGTATAGTATAGAACTCGCAATACTGTTGTGATATATAATTGAAGTATGTAATTGTCTGGCAAAGGGCTGCATCGCCCCTTAGCCCGAGAAGGTCTAGGCAAGGCCCGGCGGTTTGCGTGCCGCACGCTGTTGCACGTTGTCAGCAGCTACGCAGCCTCCTCTCAAAATCCCATAAAAAAATAGCCAGACCGCGCCTGACCCTGCAGCTCCGTGATCTCGATGGGCGAAGGACTTCGAGGCCCAGCTGGTAGGAAGCACGGGGAGGGCGTCCGCTGTGCACGGGACCTGGGCGCTTCGGATAGGATCGAACGAACAAGGGCAGACAAGGGCAGAAGGATGGGTTCTACATGTTCTTGGAGCATCTATCCAACATGACAGGTTGGGGGCATCGGCAGATGCCTTGGGCTTTGAGGTTGAAGGCTTGCGGGGGAGCCAAACACTTCATGTAGAGCCGAATTTTGAGCATCGGGGCAGACGTCTACTACTGGACTTTCGCTCTATCTGTGAAGGTTTCAGCTTGCAGGCTTTTTTGCAGAGCCGGCCAAGAATCCTACCAGCCCGGCGCCGGATTCGAGTAAGGTGGCAGACGTCGCCGATGCGCTCGCTCTGGGACATGGACGGAGAGAGCGGTGAGGAACGCTTTCTTTAAAACCGCATGGAGACGACAACGGGGAGTCCCATTCATCGATCCGTTCTCGGAGAGCTTATGCAGCGTGTTGGATGCTTTGTGCCTGCAGGGGCAAAGACCCTTTTCGACTTAGTCGAAGAGGGTCTTCCCCCTGCATGCGCGAAGTCCATCGACGCTGCAGGCATGGTCGTGGCGAATAAAGGGGCTCCAACTGACTGTTGCTGTGGGATGTTTTGCCAAGATCTTCCTCCCCTCCGGTCAAGAGTGACAACCCCACGCAGTACACCGACCCGCAGTTTCTGCCAGGGCTCCCCATCCGTTTCCTCCAGCACGATCACGGCGGGCAGACTTGTTGGCAGTGCAATATAGTTGTCCAAGGGAACCACTTGCTGCAAGGTTTTTGCCACGGCCGCTGCTGAAGCACTCTCCAACAACAACCGCAACCCAACCAGAACTGCTTTGGAGGCTTCAGTCCGGAGCCTGCGCACGTTCGGTGCTTATCTGTGAAAAGAGGACAGAGTTTACGTCAGACGATGCTGCTCGCAAAGATCCGACCTTTCGTCAGCTGTTTGCCGTGATCTCCGCTTGACAGGAAGCAGCTTTGAGGGTGCACTCGCGCCGAAAGAACACGGCTCGTCTGACATTCTGGGAGTTTTGGCAACTGTGACAAGCACAGCTACAAAACGACGCATCAAGGGGTTGACGATGATGTTGTGATGGAGAGACGACTGAAAGCAACTCGGGACACCCAGTGGGCCAAGCTCTTGCCCCCAGCCACAGTTTAGTTGTAGCATGCTAGCCCTCTTCAACGGGTCCGGACTGAGTCCAGAACGCTGCGCGAACCCGATGCATTCCGACAGCGTCGACCATCGGCCCAGTGAGAACCAGGCCGACGCCAAGCTTTCACGTGGCTGCAGAAGGGCTGCCCAGAAGTACTGCCGCCAATCAGGCTCAATGCTCAAAGTGAGCTTACTCTCGGCGACCAGGGTACTCAGTACTCTCCCTGTTCCTTTTCGAAGAGGAAGCCGAAGCTGCAGAGAGCGAACGAGGTGCGTAATACCACAGGTATGCAAACAAAATCTCGGCATTGTAATCCTTATGCACCGCAGGTTTCGAACGCGTCGGCCCGAGGGCGTTATCACCGCAAGGAGCTGACCCCCTGAAATGCACTTAAACAGTAAGCCTAGCCCCAACAAAAAAGGCCTGCGGCGGAGAGACGTCAGATCGTTTGCCAGCATGCATGATCTATCTCAGTTGGAAGATTCAAGCAGACAGGGCTCTTGCACTTGATGAACGTCAAGCAAAAGCTGTAGCAGAAGCTTGTGGCAATTCGTCACTTCTTAAAGCTTTCACTCTAAGTAACCGGAGGTGTATTTTGAAAAGCTTGGGTACGACAGGCAACTATTGTTTTGCCCCTCTCTGGATCGCGGTTCAGAGGTCCCAGGACTGCCTGGGTGAGAGGATGTGGCAAAATCCTAAAGCTCTGGTGTGGCGGAAATGTTGCTCTAAGGCCATTCAACCACCCTTGTTTCTAGCAAGCTTGCATATGCACATGGCCCTTTGTTCCTCAAGACATCCGGAGACTGCCAAGGCTTGAACGGACATCTGGTGGATGGTGTCTCCTGCAAGTTGCCAGACTGGGGTGTTTCTGGCGAACCCACTGACTCTCACAGCAGCAAATGGTGGGAAAAGGCGAAGGGGTCAGTCAGCAGCCGGGGTTACGCTTCTTGGCTTCTTTGTTCAATCCTTTCAGATAGTTCCCCACACTCTCGTTTCTGTCCCAGCACAGTTACAGTGCTGCGATTGGCACTGACCTCTTGGGCATACTTGTTGAAAGGGCTATGAAGTCTCCTACTGATCTACGCTCGGCAGAACTCCTGAAGTTGCTCGCACCAAATCCCTCAATCACAAGCATTGAAGCATCGCTGATCCAGCTGAGCAAACGCATAGCCGCTATATCGTAAACCCTAAACCCTATAGGCTCTAAACCCCTTAACCCAGAACACTGATCTTTGCCCGACAGTGGTCCGTTGGCCGCTTCATCGGCCATGGCTTTGCTACCCGGGCCTTGGTCCAGGTTGGTGATGGTGGATGCATGAGAAGAAAAAATGAAGAATGTATATTATGGATGATAAAATCTAGTATCTGTCCTATCTATATATATATATATACATATGTATATATATATATATATGTATATGAATGTATAACCTGAGATAGATAGATAGATAGATAGATAGATATAGAGAGAGAGAGAGACGCGCAGTTTTTCAGATTTTTTTGCATGGAGGAGGAGCAGCGGCAGCAGCATCATCATGCCGGGAAAGCTGTAATCGTCATGGAAAGCGTCTTGGCGGGGTGACAGTAGTTATCTCTAAATTATAAGCCTTACATGAAGCCCAAATTCTAGAACAGTACCATATAGTAGCACCCCATAATAGGAAGCCTCTATTGGTACCCCAAATTTGTACTCCAGAATGGTAGCCTATTGTGGCACCCTAAAACAAATAGCACCTTCTATTACTACCTGGTAATCTAGACCTGTACCTTTCTAGTATAATGGCACCCTATAATGAATAGCACCTTCTAACACTACCCTGTAATCTAAACCTGTACCTTTCTAGTATAATGGCA
>CAJNJA010026785.1:349-12576 GCA_905231915.1 Symbiodinium necroappetens | reverse complement strand
GGTAGTGAGATAGGAACAGTAGCAAGACAAGCGGATAAGAGTAGTGAAGCAAGATGATGATGAGCAAAAAGGATTAATAAAAAGAATCCAATGTTTACCATTCTTCTATGCTCTACTCTACTATGCTGTACAGTATTATGCGATAATGTACTATATTATGCTGTACTATACTATACGATACGATGATACTATACTATACTATACTATACCTCTTGACACCATGTCGGTCTAGGCCCCCTCCTCCCCAGGCTCTGGCCACCAAACTTCCGGGAGCTCCTGAAGACCTCGGTCTCTGCTCAAGTGCGGATGTTATTTACTACACAGAAACTACACCTATATTGCACATATACTGCACATCGATTGTATATATACTACACAAATTCTTACACGTGTATTGCAAGTATGTAAGTAGAAAGTACAGGTACGTATGTAACACACCGGATGGAGCAAGAAGCCTCAGCCAATCGAAAGCTGCGTTCCGCGAAAAGGACTACTAACCCTTCTGTCGGGCTCAAGAATTTAGGTTGATTCTATTGGGAAGGCGACTGGAGAATGGTTGAAGTTCGCTGAAAGCAGGGTCGCCCCGGGCCCCAGGCGCTCGCACAGCTCTACCGTTTTCGTCGTGCCTCATGTCTGTTTTTCCTGGACTCCTTAGCGACCTACTTGAACGCTTGTGCCCCCGAAATCTATGGCTAGATAATCTAGCCGTGACGTACTCGGCGAGAGTTTTTGTTGAGCCCGCCGCTGCTCCATACAGACTTCCAAGACCAAAAAGTTGGCAGCAACCCATCTTTCATGAGCACGGGCTGGATGTGACAGCTTCCGTGAGGCCATGGCCCTTCCACTCCGAGATTTCCTCTAGTCCAGGATGTCTTGCAAGAACCTTGGAGCAGGCGCCCCCGATCCAGCTCAGTAGCGGGCCCCCCCCGCAGTGGGTAGGGCCGGTAGGGGACGCAAACACCGAAGAATGAAAGAGAAGGCTCAGTCTCTGCACTGCTATCTGACTGGAAGCAACACGCTTTGGCCAGTTATGCTGAGTTAGTACCCCATTCTTGTAGTCACACTGCCAACACCTCGCAAACACAACTCGACTCTAGCGCTGTTCCCAAAAACTACATGTAGCTTGTTTCTTGAGCTCAGGTGACCAGCTCAGACTTGGCTGTCCCCTCGTCGCAGGGTGCGCTCCATCGTTCGCTTATCCCAGAGTCCACCTCAGCATGGCCTGGAACAGGGGCCGAGATTCTTCCATCCGACAGCAAGGGCTTGGTGATATCGTTTCGCAAGCATAGGTCTGCTTGGCAAGTTGATTCCCAGGCAGAGCGCCTGACCCACCCAAAAGAAGGCCCGCTGTCTGCATGGCCCGTTTCAGCGGGCTGGTCACCACGAGCTCCGCTGCGCGAACTGCAGCACCGGCAGGCCCCTCCTTCGCCTCGCATGGCGCGAACGCGTTCCAGCTCTTCTGAAGAATTTATGTTGCTACAATTACGAATGCATGTCGAACTCTGTTGAACAGATCTCAATTCTTTCTGTCTCCAAACATAGTCTGCAAGCTGCAGACCTTCACTCAGGCGCTTTGACTCGCGAGCCTTGAGAGCCTGCGCAACACCGACTTCGGTCAGGGGGTTGTCGGGCTTCTCGATCAAGGCACGGTCGACGTTGTGGCCAGCTTGTGCGTGTCGCACGAAGGCCACCCATTGAGGGTAGGAGGGGACCTCCTCCACAGTCTCATACAACTTGGGGTAAAAGGGTTCCTCGGCAGTGTAGCCATCCAAAGTCATGAGCTCAACTCTGAATTGCTTCCACACACCAGGAACGGGATCGCATCCCAGGCAAGCACAGGAGGTGATAAGAGGACGGTTTGCCCGGAGGACCTCTTTCACAGCATCGGTGCAGGAAGCTCCCTTGCCAATCTCATCCTTCCACGGGAACTCGGGATCTCCGAACCACGCGCGCAAGACGTTCTCACTGCCTCCCGGCAGCAGCCTTGGAGGGGTTCCCATGTTGGGTTCAGGGCCGGTGTATGAAATCCTGCTCACTGAAAGGCCATTAAGCAAACAAGCTCAGTTGAGACTTCCAAGAAACAGCTTCATGTCTTCGTAGCACTGCAAGACTCTGTGACCGGCCGTCACCGAAGATGGTAACACAGAGCAGCCCGCCAAAGACGAAGCAGCGCTCCTGTCCTGGACCTCTCTTCAGGATGTAAGCACATCTCTGCTGCTTGGGGTTCTTTGGCTTCCAGAGATTCTAAAGTTTCGGGGCCATGGAAGATAAGCTCGGGATTCTGGCGGTCGCTTCCTCGTAGGCCTCTCATTAGGCAAGAAGAGAGCCCTTATATATTAAAAAAAAATATATATATATATACATACATACATACATACATACATACATACATACATACATACATACAGATAGATAGATAGATAGATAGATATATATAGAGAGAGATATATAGCTGGACACACACACACACACGCATATGTACGTATGTATGTATGTATGTATACAATGGCCCCCAGGCCTTCTGGGCTTCGTCCAGGCATTGGTAAGGCCGGAACTGCAGCAGCCGCCTCGGTAAAGAAAGAGAGAAGTGCTGAAGTGCAGCGGGCACCTCCACTGCTAGAGATCTACGTCTGCCGGTTCGCAGTTGTGTTCGAGCTATTGCCTCGCCCCGTGTCCAATCTGCCGGGAAACTGCGCAGCCTCGGCATCCAGGCCTATCGCCAAGAGCTCCTCGAAACCGTTGGGGATGAAAGGAAGGTTTGAGGATGGAGGGCTCCAGCGGGCTGGGCTTGCCATCCAGAAGGACATGGATAGAACTTGAGACAGCGTGAAACGACTGCGATGTTCAAGAGAAATGCCACCTGTCTTCCTGTCGGCCTGTCTGTTGCAGGTATCGGCTATCTACCAACCAATCTATATCTATCTATGTATCTGTGCATGCATTCCATGCTTGAACTCCTTTGAAAGCCGTTTTCGCCCGGCACCGGTCCTCCAGCGTGCAGCTGTTCAGCTCAAGGGCCATGTCACCGGAGCCCCAAGGGCTTTACTAAAGCTGTGGACTTCCAGGTGAGCGAGGAGCTTAGGGTGTCACAGCTAATGCTTCTGGGGTTTATGCTGTGTGCGCTCGTGTCTACCGACCTATCTGATCTGTCTATCTCGGTCACTCCTTCTCTCATCCTGGATCTGGCACCCTTCATTTGAGAAGACGTAAATGACATCAACGTCGGGTCGGTGATGAGGAACGAAAGCAAGCCACTGCATGTACACCCGGTCCCGCTCTCTCTCTCTTCCTGGCTCTACTACTACCACTGCTGCTAATAATAATAACAATCACTATATACTACGATTACTACTACTACTACTACTACTACTACTACTACTACTAACGTCTGCGTCTACCTCTACCACCACTAACACTACTTCTTCTATCAGTACTATAGACAACAACATCATGGACAGATACATGGTGGCGGCGTGAAGGAATAAGATTGAAAACGGCAAAGAGATGTTCGTCCTCGACTCGTTCCACTTGCACTCCCAGACCTAACCCGAGTGGAGCCAAAGGCTGCGTGCGATCATCCGCTCTTTCGCCCTGCGAGCCTTGCAGCCCAAGATGTCTTGTAAACACAGCTTCACTTCCTCCATCCCCGCGCACTTCGTAGACCTCTGCGGCTCCAAAAGCTCCGAAGACCAGAATTCCCGCTCCCACTGTGGCCTCCGACGGAGCTTCCTCAGATGGGGCAAAAAGCGCTCCTCCTTGGGAGGAGAACTTGGCCTCGGCATTTGGGAGCAACAACAACAACGACAACGGCAACGGCCACCTCTGCAGCTGCAGCTGCAGCTACAGCAACACAACAGCTACAGCAACAGCTACAGCAATAGCTGCAGCGGCAGCAGAAGCAGTAGCAAGAACGGCTCTTGCAACAACAACAGCAAGTCTCGTCGTTCTCCTCGTGCTGATCCTCATAAGGATCGCATGTTGACATCTCTACAGGGATCTTGGAACCGAGGATCGTTGCAGCAGGCACCGAGATCGATTGTCATGCTGTTGGGACGACCGCCAGCTCCAAGGGAACTGTGTCCTCCGGTTCGTCATTTCATGCGAAGACGAAGGCAGACCCATCATATCTTGTCACCGTCAACAGGTCCAGCCACCCCCAGGCAGAGCCTCCCTGAGTTCGCTGGGCTTCCGGCACAGTCTAGTAGGCTCCATGCACTCTCTGGATTCTCTGGACCTTGAAACAAACGCATAGGAACCGATCTGAGAAACAAGACCCTACAAGCAAAACTCAGGCGCTTGCAGGCTCCTGGATTCCCAGACATCGCATCTTGCCCGTCGGGTTTTCTAGCCCAGCTGTCCCTGAGCCCTGTGGCGAGATGACCATGTGGCTGTAGGTCGTGAAAGCGGCCTGACTGTATATGCTGGCATTTCTACAGCACTTGATTTCTACTCCTGCTGTGCCAAAAACTTTACATTTGCGGACCGCTGCTTTTCTCCGGAGAACTGTCGCGGCTCGTCAGCAGCGGGTGCCATTCAGTCCTGCAGCGGTATTGCACTTCCAGGAAAATGGTATTGAAACCACCACAGTCGCAAGGAACCGTAATGGATGGCGTCGCAGCTGTTCCATCACCGGGCCACCTGTAATACTTCCTTGATACAAGACCGAACTCCGATGCTGACACAAACAAGGTGCTGAAAGAAGCTGTTCATCGCAGTGTCTTCTTTCACAGTGCATATCCGTGCTGTTCTCGAAGCCTTCTGGGACGGATGCATCGAGATCCTGGTGGAACCAACAACTGCAATCTGGCAAAGCTGGCTCCTTGTCTTCCTCCAACCCCTTGCAACTCCTGAAAACCATATAGTTTATCACAGTATAGTGTAGTCACAGTCTTAGTCTAGTACAGTATAGTTTTTGATGCCCTTCAAGATCTTCAGGACACGAAATACTCACTGTCTGCCTCGGGGCTGGCATCCCAGGCATCTGTCGCCTGCAACAAGGCAATGCAGCACGGCAAGCCTCTTAGGGTTGACTACAGAAGCCAAAGCTGAGGCTCTTTCCAGTGGGCAATGGAAGGGTTGGAGGTTTGTGCGCAGTGCTTGTGCTCGCTGCGGCGTGCCTCCATCTGGAGCCCCGGCAAGCCTGCAACTCAGATGGTAAGCTTTATTTTCCGTAGCCACAAAAAACCTGCCATACGCATCTGCCAGATTCACAGAGGACCCTCCATTCAACTCGAGTTGCTTTTCCATTCTAATTATGGTCCCTCGCGTTGGTCAACAGACGTGTCGCCAATACATGGTGAACTGATCTCATGATAAGTCCTAGGCCCTAGGCCGTTACAGGTAGTAGCTTTGGATCTTCAGCATATTCGTGAGATAATTCGTGCATAGCCGCCCGTGCAGTTCTCGGTCCGACTCCGTCCACTCAGGTTCCAGGGCAGTTCCAGGACCCTCGAAAACCTGTGAGCCGTGAGGGCGGCAAATTCAGCCACCGTTTGACTTGGGGGGGGGTCGCGTCAGGGCAACAGCTGCAAGCTTCAAGGTCAGGTGGGGGGTGGGGGCGGGGGGGAGGCAATGTATGTCCCAGTGGGGTGTGGAAGGTAATATGGAAGTTCATGTATAGGCAGGGGGTAGGTCCTGCGACTACACATATGAACGAACACTCTCACAACCCCAAGGAAGGATGCACCGGAAGTTCAAGAGAGGTGGTGAACACATGTCACAGGCCTCGCTGCAGAAGAGGGTCCACATCGTCCGAAAATAGGGATGTACCTCGGAGAGGCACAACAACTTTCAAAAACCTCCCTGCCCTAAGCAAGATCAATAAGCAGGCCGTCCAAGGCCACTGCGGAAGCGGTGTTCGCGACCGTACGCACCCACCTCTTGCAGTGTTGGGACGAGGCATCAACCATGCCGGAGGAAGCACTCGCGCAGGCCTTAACTGTGATTGTGGTGCTGCTTCTTGCCTTTTCTGCTGCTACGAGTACTACTACTGTCACTACTGTCGCCTGCTTCCTCCACCGCTTTTGTCGTATTACCAGAATGAACGACTACGGCCAGGACCACCACCACACCTGTCCTGGGCGCCACCACCTTCTAACAATTTTCAACGCACAGAGCACCACAATACATCATCGACCAAATCTATGCATCATCATGTTACAACATCCTCCAGGCAAAGATGACAAAACACAGCAGTCACGTCTCCCTGTCAGCCTCGGGCTCTTGGGCTGGCCGCAGCTGATGATCGAAGAAATCCCAATCGTGATCGTAGCGGTCCAGGTAGATGTACCTGCCGTCCTGGCGGGTTGAGAGGTTGGGCATGGAGTTCTGCTTTCCAGAGATGGGGGCTTCGGATGCAGGTCCGTCTACGACTTACATTCAGATGCAAGAGCGGCTTCCGGTACTTGAGAATGCTTGAGATGCGTAACCTTGCAGGCAGGCCCCAGGCATGCCCTGGGCACTTGGCTCTACGCAGCTCAAAGATCCATCGTCTGCTTCAGCATAAGCTGAGAGAAACGTGCTGGCAAGCCTTATGCTCAACAACCCAATCCATGCTCTGAGGCTCCGAAGCCCAAACTCTTTCACCGTCTCCCGGTGGTTTCGATTCAATGACGTCTGGGGCTCCCGCGAGACTCACGCCGCTCACGCAGCAAAGAACCAAATCCCCCAGTTGAACTTCCTCGCTCCAGCAAGATTCAGAATCTTGCGCTCTACGTTCGGGAAACTGGAAAGGCCCGGAGTGGGTTGGTCGTTTAGGGTCTCGGAGTGTGTCGATACCGACGATGGGGCTGCACATCCATCGCTTCGGGGACTGACGACTGCTGCTGCTTCCAAACATGCCACACGCACAAACAGATAGAGGCTTGGCGATTCTCCAGATTGAACACAGCTCCCTTGTACCCTTGAGGCACTCTCATAATTGAACCTCGCCTCAACTGAACATTCCCAGAGGCCTCTCTTCTGGGATGCCCTGGTCCCTCTGTCCGGCCTTAAATCGCCTGAGAGCTCCAGGAGTGGAGACCATACCGACGCGCCCGGCATTCAGCTTCAGGAGCAGCTTGCTGACAGGCAGGTACGGCATAATTATGGAATATTATGGAGTCGCATGCAGCAGGGACTGAAGAACCACATTCTTGCTCCTGCTGGATCTATAGACTAGGCTCTCGCTGCTTAGTGTTGGCTTCGTGTACAGTAGGAAATGCCCGCGCCATCTTGTTTGCGCGTTCCATCAAACCCGCCAGCATCACTCGGCTGTCCGCGACGCGACTAGCGCCCAAAGCCGAGTCCCAATCTTGGCCTGGCAACAAAGCTTTCCTATCCAGAAGCTTTAGGTACTGCCGAAGGGCAATGGGAACTGTGCGGGTAGTCTTGCGGTATAGATGTGTGCCCAGTCGGTCTCTGTCTGTGTCTCTGTGTGTGTGTGTGTGAGTGAGTGAGTGAGTGAGTGAGTGAGTGAGTGAGTGAGTGAGTGAGTGAGTGAGTGAGTGAGTGAGTGAGTGAGTAAATGAGTGAGTAAATGAGTGAGTGAGTGAGTGAGTGAGTGAGTGGGTGAGTGAGTGAGTGAGTGAGAACTGTGTGATGCATACTGCCGACAGCTTGCTAACTAAACCCGTCGATTGGCCAATTTCGCCTGAGGAATGTTGCAGTCTCTTGAGCGAAAAGAACACAACAAGGCCAAAGGAATGAGAACACATATATCATCATCATCATCATCATCATCATCATCATCATCATCTCTCATATGTAATAAGACTCGTTGGCACCAGCTCCGCCGTCCCCGTCTGTGCGGCTAGGCTGCCATACTTTGGGCCGTAGGAAAGTTGGAGTTCAGGACACGATATTCAGCCGCACGCTTCGAAGCTCGAGCAAACTCCTGCAACAGGGAGCGACCTTAGGGTTTAGGGTTTAGGATGGCTCAGGGCTTCTTATCTCCCTGAACTGTGGACAAGATTGCAGGCGGCAAAATTTCGGCAAAGTCCTCCAGGGCTGTGCTGGAGCTCTCTTTACCAGCTGCCACGAGGCTTTGGTGGAGCTGGTGCAGATGGCTGACAGAATGGAGCGCATACCGTACGAGGCCCTTGGAAAGGGGACGCCGCGCCCAGAGGCCTGGATCCTGGAGCATAGCCGACTTTAGTTCCGTCTGCTCCGGCTCGATGTGCAAGTATTGCTTCAGAAGCTCCGATGCTGAGGCCTGGTAAGCCTCGCGGCCCGCCCTCTTCTCAAGGACAGCATGCGAGGCCTGTGTGTCAAAGACCGCTCGCAAGTGAATGCCATGCTGGTGGAAGAGAGCTGCACTGTCTTCGCGACAGTCGTGGATTACCTTGACGATCTGCCTGCTCTCGAGAAGTGGCGCAAAGGCTTTCACCACACCCGTCCGCAAGGCATCACCGAGAATGACTTGACCTTCGGAACCCTGCAGCTGCAGAAGGCTGATGCGGCCAAAGCGTCCCAATCGGACTCCCTCGCAATCCAAAGCCACAGTAGGACTAAGAGGATTCAAGACCGCCTTTAACTCAGCCTCCTCGCCGTCCTCGCTCTCTTGATCCACTTGGATGCCCTGGGTCAAGGCAGCGCAGGCCTCCCTCCCCTGGGCCTCGCTGGTCACGAGATGCACTCGCTGCGATCCTGCACAGCCTCGCAAGTGACCTGGCAAAATGAGCAAAGCACGGGGCAGCTGCCCTCTGCTCCACCTCGAAACGACTCTGGAAAAGGCTGGAGCCATGCCTACAAGCGGAACACGCCGCCATCCTACAAAAAAGCTCCCGGTGCATGTCACGAATCAGACTCAACGCAGTTGCTGACAGAATCGTCTTCAGCCTAAAAGCTCACACGTGCTGTCTGAATGGTGCATTAACTAATTTGCCCCTTGAGGAAAAGATGCCACAAGCTGGATCTGCTCTGTCCGCAAATTCATTGACGGTCCTCTTGGCGTCATCGCACTACACTCTGACTGCGACTTCAGCGCGACCCTTTTGCGACTGGCTCAAGCGTCTTTGGCTGGCCGCCACTCCTGCAAGGGGATTGAGTGCTTCGAAGTGCCCTACTGGCACTAGCAGTCACTAGCACGAGAACATGGATCTGCCCTGCCTCAAATCCATGGAATCGCCAGGATCCTATGCCGGAGCTCGCGCGGCGGGTGGCCGCCCCTTCGAAGGCCTCCTTTGACGCCTGGAGGATGTCGGAGACTGCAGCTAAGGCTCCTCGGCCCACATCGCCACATGCCAGCTTCTTACTGATCGGCGGGATGATGATGGAGCCACGAGCTTGGAGAGTGTTCAAGTGCTGCGCAGTGCTCGGATGCTCCCACATCAAGGTGTTCATCGCGGGTGCAAGCAGAAGCGGCTTCTCAGGATCCCAAGCTCGCAAAAAGGAGGTCGCCAAGTTGTCACAGAGCCCCAAGGCCAGCTTTGCCAGGGTGTTCGCGGAGCATGGCGCCACCAGCGCTACGTCGGCCCATCTCCGGAGCTCGATGTGAACCACAGAATCCGAAGAGACGTCCTCGTAGCCATCCCACTCGTCGATGTCGCGCAAAACATGAACCCCGCCGCGCTGCAGGGCCTCCCATGCACGATAGCGTTCAGGCGAGTATCGCCCGGCTACCTGCTGACTGGTCATCACCTCGGCTGGCGCTGTAAGGACCACTGTGACATCTGCAATCTCACTCAGCTTCTCCACGAGCTCCGGAATCTTCACCGATGCAACGCTGCCTGTGGCCACAACTGCAATCCGAGGTCTGCCAAGAGGACTTGCCGGCTCCTGGAGCCATGCTGCTCTGCATGTGGGCAGCCACTCCTGCGCGAGGCACTGCGAAGAACTTTTTGGGTGTGGCTGCTTGGCTGCGTGCCTTCTTCCGCTGACGCAAGCGGTGCTCTACCAGCAGCGCTGCAAGTGCGAGCCCAGCGCCAGCAGCCACCTGGAGATCCACCGGAAAGACTGCAAGGCAAGACCCCCGGAGCTTTCTTGTCTACATGAGCTGGACCAAGATGCCGGCCAAAGCAAAGTCTCTGAGTCGAGCAGAGTTGTCCATGGCTGCGTCTGGGCCCGGACACGAATTGCACAGATGTCCGATGTTGCTCGCGTCGTTGCTCACTGCGGACAGGAGGTAGCATGGTGTTGCAGAAACCAAAGCTGCAGCATAACAGTGACAGATCTAGATGTTGGGCTGAGTGGTGTTGTTTCTGCTGGTGCACAAAAGTGCCAAGCGCCTCGCAAGAGCCACAGCATTGCGGCTGGCTGCCTGTCTTGAGTCACGGAGTGAGACACACACACACACACGCACGCACACACACACACACACACCCGCACACACGCACAAACACGCACACACGCACACGCACGCACGTGCACACACACACACATATATATATATATACATATATACAAATATACAATTTATTTATCTATCTATCTATTTATGTATATATAAATATATAAATATATAAATATGTAAATATATAAATATATAAATATATAAATATATAAATATATAAATATAAAAATATAAATATAAATATAAATATAAATATAAATATAAATATATATATATATACACATAAATATATATATATATAAATAAATAAACAAATAAATAAATAAATAAATATATATATATATGTATATATATATATATGTATATATATATATCTTTGACAAGGGTTTAGGGTTTAGGGTTTGGGGGTGTAATTGAGGAATATACATCTTAAATTATGGGGGCCTTAATATCATGATCTTAAGGTCTACTCCTTAATTAAAGGGGTATATACCTTAAATTACAGGGGGCCTTAAGATTATGATCTTAAGGTCTATTCCTGAAGTAAGGCGTATACCTTAAATTACAGGGGCCTTAATATTATGATCTTCAGGTCTATTCCTTAAATTAAGGGGTATGCCTTAACTTATAGGGGCCTTAATATTATGATCTAAAGGTCTATTCCTTAATTGAGGGGGTATTGGGTTCTCTTAGCCTCGAACCGAACCCTGGGACTGACCTATACCCTTTTGCCCAGTTTTTCCCTTTGGGGCTTCCTGCCCTAAACCCTAACCCTAGGCCTTAAAACCCCTGAACCCTCAGCCCTAAACCCCTTTGAAGCAAACCCTCAACCCCAAACCCTAAACCCCAAACCAACTATATTTTGCCTTGCAAACCAAGAAATGGGCCGCGCTCCCCCTGTCCCTTGTTAATGGTTCGCTGCTGGTGGAAGCATAGGAAGAAGCCCGACCAATACAAGGTCAGCATTTCCCTAAACCCTAAACCCTAAACCCTCCTTTCCCCACTTTCCCTAAACACCAAGCCCTTTAATGCAAGGGAGCCTGGGAATGCTAGCCCTAAACGCAAACGCCTGCCAACCCTTCACGCTCGGAGCTCTAAAGCCTTAGAGCCCAAGACCTTAGAATCCTAACCGCCCCTAAGACTTTAACCCTAGACCCAAGACCCTAAGCCCTAAACCCTAAACCCTAAACCCTAAACTCCTAAACCCTAAACTCCTAAACCCTAAACCCTCAACTCCACCGAATCTTGCTTCTGGTCTAAGTCGGCTTCAGATTGTTTTGCATGGTGATCTTTGGCTTTGGGCTTGGGTGGGGCGCTTGTGATTTAGGGTTTAGGGTTTAGAGGTGCAGGGATTTAGGGTTCAGGGTCTAGGTTTAGAGGTGAAGGGATTTAGGGTGCAGGGTTTAGGGTTCAGAGGCGCAGGGATTTGGAGCCGCACCTGAATCTGCGCGAGACCGGTGCCCTCAGAAAGTCTTTCTCCTCAGTCCAGAACCCTCCTGAACGCTACTTTGGGTAGAATAGAGGTACCATATAGGGGCCTTAAAAGGATCTATAATGGTTTCTACAAGGTTTCTATAAGGGTACTGTAAGGGTTCTATATGGGCAGTTCTCTAAGTTAGGGTCCCTTTTTGGGGGTCCCCCAAAACAGTACGGCACCCAAATGAAAAGGACCTTAAAAGGGACCCCAATTTCGAAAACCACCCACTTGGCAGTTGTCCGAATACCTGTCCCAAGACTCGCCTTCCGAAGAAAAGCCAGGATTTCAGGGTCCCGGAAGGCTCTCTCTCTCTCTCTCTCTCTGTTAAATGGGCCATTAGAAACAGCCCATAACTGAACACTAAGCCCGTATATACAACTTTTGATGGTGCGACTTCGGAAAATCTACAAAAACCCGCCATCCCCTTTACAAGACCTTTTTGGTCACAGCCCCCGGACCCTAAACCCTAAAGCTTAAACC
>CAJNJA010026774.1:5584-32032 GCA_905231915.1 Symbiodinium necroappetens | reverse complement strand
TTTCTGCAAGGTGAAGTGTCCGGTACGAACGCACCAACGCACCTAGAGCAAGCAACGAATTCAGGTGAAACGAAACGTGAGAGCACAGGTGCCATGCGCGACCTTGGTACAGCTGCGGAGCCATTCGCCCAATTCGCCAGCGATGTCCTCGGAAAACGGGAAATGCAGGATGCAACGGCGACCGGAAGAGGCCATCCGAAAAGCCACCCGAAGCCAATCGAGGCAGCGACACAACCAAATGTGATGCAGCCGTTGGGAACGAAGCGTGCATGAATCAGTTTTCCAAAAGGAGAGGCATGGTAGCGGAGAAGAAGGGAAACGAACGGCAACGCAGGCAAAGTCCAGCGAGGAATGCGGTGGGCGATCGAAAGGAAAGCGACGCCAACCGCCTCCAGGAAGCACACCTGTGGACAAGGGCCTGCGACTCAGGAAAATCCATGAGGAGGCCAGCAAGTCCAGCTGGTCGAGGGCACCAAGGTAAAGGGCGCACATCAGGGCGAAAGACATTGTCCTCGCAAGACCCTCGTCTCGCAACTGCTTCCTCACACAGCCAAAAGGGAGTGAAGCACAGCAGCAAGTCCGACACTGCATCCAGCTGAGGGGAAGGACGGAGTTCGGACGCCCATCGCTGCAGGGAGTTCCGAAGAGTTGGAAAAGGCTCGACATATGCCTTAACTAACTCCATAATCTCCGTATCCTCGCAGAGTTGTCGAGAACGGAGCTCACGCAAAAGTTCCCAGCAAACATCCTCCTCAGCGACGGGGAGGTGGCTTAGACCGCGTCCATGCTGCGCACGGGACTGCACGTGGCCATCAGCCAACTCCAAAACAGGCAACAGCGAGGCATCCGCACGTTCAACCGACTGAAGGCATCGCGGCGAGAGACCCAGATGTTGCCGCATACGCCGAGCACAAGCGAAAACAGTGCCGCACGCTTGGCACCGGCATCCCCTCGCGAGCCGCATCGCCTTATTGCGGTATCCGTGTTTGAGCGCGGCATGGGAGGCCCAGCTCTGACTGCAGGAAAAAGCACGACTACAAACAAGACATGCATGAGTCTGCGCATCCAACAGATCGCCAGCCTGGGCTAGAGGCGTCCAAATTTCCCGGCAAAAGGAAACAAAGGCAACCCGAGAGCGCCTAGAACCACGATGCCATTGCAATCCACGCTTGATGAGCCCCTTCCAGCGCTTCGCCCGATCACGTGCGAAATCAAGCCAGGCGGAACAGTGAGCATCAAAAGCGGGAAGTTCACAAGTCGCGTACACTGCATCTGACAACCATTGGAGTGCTCCAGTGAAGCCGGCGATCACATCTGGGCTGTGCTGTAACAATGCCCATGCTTCGTCCGGTCCACCGCGCGCAAGCTGTCCCAAAAACCTCAGCCTTTCCGCAGCAAGAGAGTCCTCTGGGGTAGGAGCATTGCACGCATTGAAGATGGCATCCCGGGACCAGCGTTGATTATCACACGGCCGAATCCTCAGGAGCTGGCGGTACATGGCAGTGATCCCATGCTCGAAAGTATGCCATGCCTCGTGGCCAAGCTGCGGCCAAGCCCCTGATCCCGCCAGAAAAGCCGACATGACATGAGCCTGAAAAAGCGTGACCCGACGCTCAAGCAGGACCTGCGCGCAACAAAACACCTTACGGCGACCTTCACCAAGCGTGACACGCGCCAAAGCAAGGCGTGACCGCACCTCCGGGAGAAGAGAACCGGTATGCGTCAGAAGTGTACCAAGATGTCGGTACTGCGGAACAGCGTCCAGGGTAACAGGCTTGCTATGTTCACGAAGAACAAGTAGCTTGCCCTTCAGCTGTCCAAAGGTACGAGCCCTCGCAGCCTTTGAGCCTGCCCCACGATGAAGCATCAGCGCCGCTGTCTTGCGCGGCCCCAAATTCGCAGCCAAGCCATGGCCGGCAACGGAGTCCAGCGTGCGGCCCGCGGTGTTGCGCACCGCCTGTTCCAGCTGCAAAGCCGAGGGCGCAACAACACAGGACGCATGGTCGTCCGCGTATGTGATATCCTCGACGCGGACCGTGGAGGGATGAGATGCCTGGCTCTCCTGGAAAAGGCGAAGCTCACGTACCCCACTCCACCGGACGCGCGGGACCTGACAATCAGATGCTGGCACGCGCCTAGCCAGCACCTTCTGAAAAAGAAGGCTGAACACTGTGTCAGCTAGGCAGCCCCCTGGGCGGGTCCCTCTCGCTGCGCGAACCAAGCTTGGGTCACCATTCAAGTGGAACCACGTGTCGGAATGCAGCTCTTCGGTAAGAGCCCGGAGAAAAGCTGGCGAATCCGGGCCTGAAAGCACAGGATGTTCCCTAGCGTGAGCCTCAAGTTCTTGCAAGTCGCCATCAGTCAACCGAAGCGATGCGGCAACGTCTTGCACAGAGGCATCCGGTGCCAGGCCCGTGACGGCCTCACGTACCACCGAATAATACGCCGCAACGAGGTCGGTGAATACAATGGCGGCCGACACACTATGCAATCTCGCGAAGCAGAGAAAGCATCTGGACACAAAGGAACCGAACATGTACGTACGGCCGGGGCGACCTCCAACTTGCAGGGCTGGCGCACGGGATTCCATCAGACCTGAAGGAAGCGGCCGACACACACGGTGGAGCACCTTGCTGAAGATAGATTGAACCAAAATCCCTCTCTGTGCGGCTGCCACATCTCGCACAGGGGGGTTGGGCTTGGGTATGTGATGGAGCACCCCCCCTTTGAGGGGGAGGGGCTCCGAGAGATGTAGGAAGGTTTTCAAAACCACCGGCCAAAAATGCTCGGACAGTCTGAAGGCGAAGCGCCTACAGATACTCGAGGGCAGCAAATCTGGGCCCGGTGCCTTATGGGCCTTAACCCTTTGAAATGCACCGACAACGGAGGCGAAAGCTGGGAGGGAGTCACAACTGAGCGCCGTAAATCCCTCAACCGACTGTTGCCGAGCCAGTCCTTCCTTGACGAAACGCTCAAGGCACATCTCCTCCCCTCCTTCAAGCTCAGAAAAATGGCGTCTCCACTCGGCATCAACTTCTTCAGGTGTTTGGCAGAGACTGCCATCCGGTTTGCGCAAGCGAGGGAGCGGGTCGGAACCCGCACGCCTAAATTTCTTGGGTCGCAGGAGGCGACGGAGGGCAATATGCACCGAGGACGCGTCTGCATCGTCCACCTCTGCAGCCAATTTGTTCAAGTGAGCGGCTCGATCCCTCCGGCAGAGTCGACGGATTTGCTTGCCCTGCACACCAACGAGAGATGTCAATTTGGCGATCGCAAACCGAAGATGTCGAATCCAAGGGCCCTGAAAAACCTCAAAGAACCCCTTTGCACCCTTCCAGGCAACAAGGGCACATCGCAGAAAACAGCGTCGCATTTCGGCCATGCGCCATCGGAGCGCATGCCGGCTCCGGGCAAGTTCCTCATGGACACGGGAGGCCGGGAGGTCTCCTCAGAGAGAAATCCCTGCCGCATGCGCCTGCGTTGCCTGGGGAACCTGTTGGCCAACCCTCGATAAAGTGCATCGGTCAGGACCGAGATGTGGTCATTGACGTTCGTGTCCCAGGGAACAACAGGGAGCGCAGAAAGGACGGCCTCCACGGCAGCCGAGTTCTGAGGCAGCAGTAAGGCCTCCCCATCAATCCTGGGGCTCGGTCGGGTAGCAGGCCTACCACCGACGTCGAGCTCAACATGGATTACGATTGCAAAACGGTCGGGAACGGAATGGCCCGCATTCACAGCTGGAGAGACATACCCTCGTGAAACACAGTCCCGCCATGCCAAAGGCAGTGCGACGAAGTCTCTCCGAGCTAGTGTGCTAGACCGTTTTTGCACCAAAGTCCCGCCATCTCCTGAAAATGAATCAGAAAAGGTACTCGGCACCCAAGTACCGCAGGAGTGCAACAGGCTGTGGAAAGCTTCACCAGCCTCGTCTTCTTCCTCCGCGAGGTGTGCTCCAACACTTCGAGACACCGTAGAGCCGAGGGAACAATTGGCATCCACCAGAAAGACCCAATCCAGGGCAGAACTGAAAGCCATACACAAATCGGCTGTCGCTTTCCACCAGGCCAACCGAAAGGCAGTCGGGTGGCCTCGATGGGGCCCGTGCCCGGCAAAAATCCCCAAGTGTTGTCCAGCGAAAGACAGTCTCAACAACATACGTGTAGGGGACGAATGGAGCACGACCGCTTTATGAGCAGGGCAACCGGCAAAAGTGCCAACCCAAATCTCAATGCCGTACACTTTCTTGTCCAGACAGCCAGCACAATACCGATGATAATTCTTAGAAGCCAGCTGTCCCTCCGGGGTCCGGGTCTCCTGCAGTCCTGCCACGAAAACCCCCTCAGCCTTGAGACTGGCATCAAGCAAAGCGACGCGACCAACATGACCATACATGCCAGATTGTACACCCATGTCCTCACCTGGGCACGCAAGAGACAGGGTATTATAAGAAGCAAAAGCCACACAGAGCCTTTGCGAAGGCCGCGATCCGGGCTGAGGCACCGGGAATGCACGAGTAAAGGGCCGCATGACCTGTTCAGCATCCAAAGCCGAGACTGGCTCAGCTAGCTCCCATCGAAGCACGCCGGAGGCGGATTGGGGTCCTTGTTGAGGGCGAGCCCAGCTCCAACAGAGATGAGGAAGCCACAGAAAGGCAGCACCATCATTGGCAAACCAGAGAGGCAGATCCAGTTGCACAACACGTGGAGCGGATCCCCCAGACCCAGTTGGCCGCGGCGTCGGCCAGCTCATTAGACGGGTCTCCAGCATGACCCCGTACGTGCAAGTAGCTGGCACGGCCAGGAAAGCGCAGAGAGAATGCAAGATGCAAGTTCTGGCAGGCTACAACGACGGGATGGCACGGTGCAGTGTGACTACCTGCCGCAATGCCTAGCGCCGCTTGATTATCGCATCGGAAAATCACCCGACCAGAGAAAGGGAGCTGAAAAGCGGCAACAGCAGCCCAGAAGAGTCCCACAATCTCAGAACCAAAGGCATTGATCGTCTGGGATTGGTCACCAAACGCCCACAGATCAATGGAGTTGCCCGCAATGTACCCCACATATGAGCCAGGCACGACAGGAAATGCGGGCGATAGCACCGACAGTACAACTCCCCATCCGGCAGCGCCATGTCGATCTGAAAAAGATCCATCCGAAGTAAGGCAAATCTCAGTCGCATCACTAAGAAAGGCCTTTGGCTCATGCATTGCAACCCACTGAGCGAAGCGTTGTGGACGAGGCAGGCCCTCAATGCCGAAAAGGAGGCGGTCAATCGACACAAAGCGGTGTAAATCCTGCCAGTGAGGATCCGAGATGGGCATAAGACAGCTGCCGCAATCCAAGGAGTACCATTCCGCATTGGAGGCCTGAACAGAAACATCAGCATCGCTGCCAAAATCAAGCAAGGAGGACAGCACCAGCTCGCAAGGGGGCTCCTCCAGAGCTTCATCAAAGAAGAAGTGGGGAATGCCGGCGTCGCCGTTTGCAGGGCGACCATTGCACCCAACGAAAGGAGAGCCGACATCGCTGGAAAAATGCTCAGAGAGAGTCTCTAGCAGTGTTGCTGCGTTGAAGAACGCCGATTCAGGATCCTTTCCTCTAAGAGGGTCTGCAGGGGATGTGCAGGCGTCCCGTGTGCCCAATTGTGCGCATGAACACACACATCATCAGGGGGCCGCCCAACCCCAGCTCGACATGGCGTGGCAATGGCCCGCGAGGGAAGAGCTCCACTCAGAGGTGGCGGACCAGAACTCGCATCGGCATGCCACAATGCTCCACAAACGGGGCGGGATTGCATGGATGCCACCAAGGGCATACAAGATGCACACAGCACCGCCATCACGACCATCTGCCGATGCCGGCGACATCGCAGAAGACAAAGCATCAAAGCAGTCTCCCGGCTGAGAAGGACCTCTCCCACAACAGTCAAAGCACTAGTGAGGAGAAGACCGACTACACAACTCAGCATGCACGCTCGTCCGACGCCAGCCTGCAAAAGAAATCCTGTTAGGCATGCCATTCGCCCGCCATGAAGAGGGCCTTCGCCGGCATGGGCACTTGATCCAGCAGAGCCCGCACGGACAGAAATCCCTCTGGAAGGGGCCGAGTTGCCCGAGGCCCCATCCTCATTGTCATCATGCGCATCTCCAGGGCCGGGAGCCTCGCTCGGAAGTGCAAAGGCGGGAGAGGGAGCCGCCCCGGCGTCAAGAACCTGAACTACCAGCACCTCGCCTGGCCAGACATGTATCTCGTCAGGCGAGTCTGTGTCAACGGGGCGACCACCTAGAACCTCGACCAAATGTCCCCCCGCGGTGGGTCTCGCGCACTCTGGGGTAAAAGCCCATGTAAGGCCACACATGAGGGCACGCAAATCGAGAAAGTACACGCAACCTTCCCTCCCGATAGGGGCTGACGGCGTGCTAGTCAGCACAGCGATATTCCACGCTATGCGACCTTCGTCCGAAAAATCGTCCACTGGCGGAAACGCAAGCTGGAAGGTAGCCCTACTGAGCGGTACTCCGAGGGCATCGGCTACCGTGGAGAAAAGCTCGTCGGGCCTCGCCTCAGGTATTTGCAGGCAGCACGGCCCTGTGTCAGACAAGACATACAACCAATCCCCAGGGACGCACGGGAGCGCGGCCGCAGTACTCCAGCTGGTGCTGTCAAGCAACATATCTTGCAATGAGGCGACAACAAACCAGGGACAGGACACAGGCACTATAGATACACAAGCGCCCGTGTTGAGACGACACACATCCTGTGCTCCGAGCGGAAGGTCCTGGTCCGGGACATAGACTTCGTGTTCCGAAGTGTCAGGGATCCCAGCAACAGCAAGAATCGCTGATCTGGTCATAGCAGCGGAGGCGAGCCAACAGAACACAGATCCATTGACCCGGAGGCAATCAAAAACCACATAAACCTCGCGGCTCCAAACGGGTTTGACAATGGCCAGGGCATAAGACTCAGCAGGCTGGGGATGGACAGGAACAAGCTGCGCGAAACGTCGACGACAAGTCGCATCACGTCGGCTCTGCACTGACCGAAGCACGGCAGACAGCTCGGTGCTATCCTGCGAAACAATCACCATTTCAGGGGCGTATTCCTGTCCCAGCAGTAAGAAAGGAACCCCTTCAGCCCGAGTGTCTGAGGACGTGTGCCCCTGTCCGAAGTCGCGATATGGTGATCGGCTGCGACTGCGCTCCTCAGCGTAAGGTACAGGGCTGGACGCCGGAGAGAAGGAGGGTTCGGAACTACCAGACGATCCTTCTTCCTCTGCCTCCTCGCTGGCGACCTCTGCTGTCGCCGTTTCGTGCCAAGGGTGCGTGTCCATGACATACGACGCATAGAGGACCTTTCCAGGAGAGACCTCATAGTTGCCGCTGGCTGCCGGGATCCCTTCAAGATGCACACTCCATCCAGGAGGAGCGAACGTAGAAAGGTCCTCAATCAGCTGTGTCCGTGATATCACCGCAGCGGGACACGAGACCATCTGCCAGCCTTGCAACAACGCGCGGCAGTCGATGAGAACAATACAAGGGGGCCCGTCCTCAGCATCAGGCTCAGGAAGGTCCAATGCCGCACAAACGTTATAGCAGTAAAACCCATTGAGCGCGACATCCTGCGTCACCGGGTAGGCAGGTTGCACCACAAGCCGCTCAGGGTGCAACCCGAGCGCTGCGGCGATCTCAGCATTGTCCGGGAAAGATGCATCCTCCTCGAGAGGGACACGACGCTGGGCAAACTCCCCCACAAAGCACATGAAGCCATCAGCGGGCCCAAACGGGAGGGAGGGATTGCTTTCCCATGCTGCAGAGGACAACAAGGACTCCGTCAGATGGAAATAAGGACCGGGAAGCACATGCCGGGGATAGCAAAAGATGCACATACCTCGGACCAGATCAACCTCCTCGGCCTCAACCATCGGGGTTGGGCTGCCTCCGACATATACGTCATAGAGCTCTGCAGGTTCCAACTCGGCTAACTCAAGTAGCCGCTCACGTGAGGCCACAAGAGGTGCTGACGCGACAAAGAGACGATCATCGATGTCAAGCAACGAGAAGCAAATGAAGACCTCAGGGCTAGGCCAGGCAGGAAGCGCCAGGAGCACGCCAAAACCCTGCGCCGGCTGAGGATCGACCACCACTAGAGCGGGATACAACCTGCCACGCACAGGTTCACGATCTTCTCGCACAACTTGCAAGGCATCTGGTATCTCCACTGGAGCTGACAGGTTCACCACAACTGGCTCCAGAGTGTAGCCCGGCGTTAAGAGGCAGAACGTAAATTCTGAGGCATCTTCGGAACCCAGAGTATCCTCGTCCATAGCTGCCCAGGTAAGGCCAAATCCGACCCTCACCTTCCTCGAAGTCGCGCACATCTTCAATACGATCTCTGGCAGAAAGTGAGTGCGACTCCGGCTCAGAAAGGAGCTTCAGGCTCCACGGGACGAGGGAAGTTGTGGCAGAAAGAAGCGAGGCAGACCATGGCTTTCCCAACACATCGACAAACAAAGCAGGAACAGAGGTGAGCTCCCAGGTGCTCTCAGGAAGAGCATCTTGCAGAAACCCAGGGGACCACTTGTATGCCTCTTTTGTCGCCCAAACAGGGTCATTGGCATGGACCCATGTTAGATCCGGCCACAGCACTTGGTCAGCAAGTGCATGGGGAGGGGAAAGGGTCTTAAACCCGCTATTCAAACCCCGAGATCGGGACCTAGACCTATTCCGGGGTAAGGCATCACTGCTCGCATGCCCGTGGTGATGAGGGCCGCAAGGTCAACGAAGAGTCCTGAGGACACTGCCACGGGCTCAACCTCGGGACAATCTTCAAAAACGAAGGACAGGACCGGATTGCCCTCAAACCGGACCTCATCCTCCTCGCACTTGCCGTCGAAGGTGTACAACCGCATACCCACAGGCACTCGGATGCCAAAGGCTGCGGCCAAGGACGGTAGATGCAAGAGTGGCACACTGGTGTGCACCACTCGAGGGCTATATCCCACTGGGCGAAAGTCACACAAAGCAAAGTGATCGCGCCGGCGCTCTGCTGGAGAGGCCGTGGCAGGCGTGGGTAGCACTTCCGCAACAAACAAAATGTGCGAAACCGCGTTGCCCCGAAAATCCAGGTCCGGCATCGAAAAGGCACAAGAGACACTTTCAGCATCAGCATAATCGTAAGCAGTACGCACTGCCTCTACTGCCGTTTGGCCAGCATGATGGTGTGCCGGCATATAAAATCTGTCTCGGCCATGATGCACTAGAACCCCTTCGCAGTCGACAACATGCAGCAACTGCTCGGGCGGGCACCAACGCGAAGGTTCTGACATCAGCTCCGCGACAGAAAGAACACATCTGTGCAAGGGAGGCCTCTGCTCAAAGAAGGCCAACACGTACCCGTCTTGCAGCAGGAGAGACTCCCTAGTGCACGGTGACGTTTCCTCAGCGACGTACAGTCGTAAAGGTGAGTCAGAGGCGGACGCCAAAGGTGTGACGAATGCGAGCAGCTCACTCATGGTGAAGTGCTGTGGTAACGCGCATGCAAAGCGGTTGCCTCCAACCGAAGTGAGGTCAACAAGCACAGCTACTCTGCGTCCTTGAGGGTGGTGGTGCACGGAGGTGGGAAACCTGACAAAAGTGGCATATCCTTCACAAAACTGGGGCCTCGTAGGCACACAAGTCAGACCAACGTCCCGAGGCCCACCAGGCACAGAATCCAGCACAATGTCGACGACATGTTGGTAGGTATGAAAATGTCTGCATCGAACGGCCACACAAACATCCCGAAAGTGAGGTGTCATCACAATGACACCCAGCCAATGTCCGGGCGCAATATCCCGCCCATCAGGAAGCGGGCCTTGTGCAGCAACCACCCATCTCTGGTCTGAGTCGATGGCCCCTAGAGAGAAAGCTTGCCGAGGTCGCTCCAGTGTCTCCCCGACGACATCGGCTAACTCCTCAACAGGGATCTCATGCGGCTGGCGCGTCGGTGTCAGCGCGACAACCGGTGTGCTGACGCAATTTGCCGAAGGAATCGACAATATCACGGGAATCGCAAGGTGCAAAGGCCCATCAACGCAGCACCGCACAGGCAAAGAGGCAAATCCCATGAAGAATGCCACAACCTGCCAGAACATGCGCGGAAGGAGAGGCAAAGGCGAGCACACATCTGCACGACAACCAGAAGCAGCTCGTTTGCATCGCTTTTTGTCTGGGAACACAGACCAGCCCAATGGCCCAGTAGATGTTGAAGAGATGCGCCCGATGCTGCAAGCACAAAGTGCCAATCCATCGCCAACACGCAGTAGCCTGTGCTGTGTACGCCAAGCAATCCTCACACGCATTCGCCGCAATAGCAACGAGAGGAGACCAGCCGAGGCCGCAAGCATCAACATCACGCCAACAGAACATGCCTGTTGCTCAATCATGCGACCAAGTGAGCCATCCGCAAGCGATCGTGTGAAAGGGATTGTATTAAAAACCGGGAGCACAGCAAGGCTCGCACCAAGAGCAAAGCAAGCCCAGCGCGATGGCAGCTGCCATGTAAGGCTACTTGCATTACCTCCCAGAAGTCGCTGCCATTGAGGTGGGGCAGCAGTAAAGTCAGGCACGACAATGGACAAGGACGCACCCGTAACATCAAGCCAATGCACCGAGTCGCGCCCAAAATTCCAATATAGACAGCGAGGCACCGAGGCAACGACTCCAACAATCGCCAAGGACTCTCGCCAATAGCTAAAAGGGTATGCAAGGCTAACCGGCAGGGCCCGTGTCCCAGAGCAACCGATACACGTGTTGTGCGCTCCTGCCAAAAACAAGCCAAGCATCACTGCTCCGAACGTCTGGAGCCAGAACATAAAAGTGAGCCGCCCGCGAAATCCAACAGGGGGCAGTGTAAGCGAGGGCTGAGAAGGCCAATATCTGACCCTTAGCGGGGCCCTCATCCAAACATCACCCAAACGGTGAGCAGGACGAAGAGCGGAGGAAGAAAGGCCCTGACCAGAAAAGGCAGTACGAACCCAGTACTCACAATCCTGGCCAGAGCAGCGAGGCATGGATGAGGAAACGAAGTAGCGCAGGCACACAAAATGCACATCACTTAAGGGAGCCGGAAAAGTCTTTACAAAGTCCCTTGACATCCCTAAGAGTGCTACCTGCCGCTCAGTCGAAAAGACACCACTGAGATCAAGGCCCAGGCAGAGCGAAGGTACTTCCCCAGGCAGCGACAGGGCAAGCGAAGGCTGAAACGGAAAACACATCTGCCGTGTAGCCCTCAGGATGCCCAGGCTGCATAGGGGACCTGCATGCTCGCCACAGCCTTGAGGACAGCGCGCCTCACTCTGTCTCATCCCATACGGCCCAACCCGGGAGATTGAGGGCCATCTTTGACGTCGGCCTCGTTCATTTCCTGGTCCGACGGATCCTCCACGGGCACTGCGGAGCCATCGACATTGCCAGGCAGAGGAGCCCCACCGCCACGGAAAGGCTGCATAGCATGGGGCTTGGCATTGGCTCTTTTCGCATCCAGCTTGTCTGCCAAAAGCGAGTGTGGGGTTCCCGCAGCGGTAGGAGCCATAGTCGCCGCCTTGATGCCTGGTCGTGGGGCTTCCACAGCAGTGGGAACCCGTGCCGCGGCCATGTCGCGCTGCCCTGGGTGCGCCGGCGAAATCTGCATGTCCGCTTTCCCTTGATGAGGGGTGGCTTGCCGTGTCTCCGAGGGGGCAGCTGAAGTAGAAGGCAAGCCTGATCCGTCCGGGTGTGAGGTTTTTGGGGCAGCAGGAACCTGAGGGGCAAGCGGAGCCCGCAAATCGCCTCCAGCCCGAGCTGACGCAGCCCAGGCTGGGATCGCCCCAAAGGAAACCAAGAGCTCCTGCATCGCCGGGGTCAACTGCCTCATGGCATTGGAAGCTGCTGTTCGCGGTGCCTCTACTGCACGACGAAGTACGTGACTCATGGCATCCGCATCTTCGTTCTCCCAGCCATTCCTCATACGATCCCAGGATGCTTCTGCCTCTGCTGCTGCCATAGGAGCATCGGGAGGCTCGCCGCCGCGTAGTACTGACTGTTGGATATCCTCGTAGGCCTTGTCCTGCTCCACAGTCGCTTCCGCGATTTCGCGGTCTAGTCTGGCTCCGTTTTTGTTGAAACGTGTCTGCTCTTTGATAAAAGAGTCCTTCAGACCTCTCTGGAAGGTCTCCCACTGCTCGGCTGCACGATCTTTGGCTCGTAGAAGTTTCTGCAAGCGAAGCTCTGCTTTCCGCGCCGCATTCAGAAGCCCTTGCAGACCATGCGAACGACCTTGCTGTGCCACCACCTCCAGGTTGCCCGGGGCAGCTGAGGGCATAGAATCGTACGCAGGGAAGGAAGGCGCAGGAGCGGCCTCCTTGTTGCTGTTCTCGCGCCAAGGGCGGGCTGATGGGTCCGCACGCAATCCCGGAGACCAAGAGCCACGCCAAAGCTGTTGCGCACCTGCACCATGCTGAGTCTCCTTTCCCCATTGCTTGTACTTGCCGCCACGTCCCATGCCAGGTCTGGCAGCCAAAAGCAGCTTCTGTCGAAAACTGGTGGCGTGATGCAGCGCTAAAGCTCGGCGCTGCTTTTCAGTGATCCGAACTCCTCGGCGAAGACGAGACCGAGCCTGGGACCGAACCGCCCTCAAACGGCGGTGCCACGAGGGGGAGCTGTAGCGCGGAGCCGTTCCGAGCCGCTCTAGCAAAAAACCCCAACGCACCTCCTGGTGCTGGGGCTCTGGTGTTCCTACCGCTGCCTGCTGGTAGGCAATCCTGAGCCCTCTGATACATCTATGCGACTAAAGGCACTGTCCACCTGCGAATGAGTGGGGCAGAACCATCCTAATTATGCGTCTATAGCAAAGCCCAACCTATAATCCTGTAAGAAAGCTTCGGTTTGGGAATTGAGGCTCTGACCCGGGCAGCTTGGCCCCCTGGGGTACCATGAGCAAGGCAAAATTTACGGTAATCCGGCACCTGTAGCCGTGCGCCCCAACTATCAGAGACCTACTACCTCTCCTAATCTTTGAAGGAGGTGGCTTAAGCACTGGTAAGAGAAGGAGGCTCTCGGCGCGGGAATAAATCCCAGCGGCTTACGCCTTAGGGTGCAAAGAAGTGCTGAACATAGTCCACTGGCTCCCTAAACCCTAAACCCTACTAGGGTCTCAAGCGGTGTAGGGCTTGGCGTCTATATAGGGTTCGTTGGAAGGCTCAAGGCCCCGTCTCGGGTACTTTTCTAAACGATCAGAAGAGTATCTTTCAGAGATCCTCCATTCTCCGAAACCCTATTGAACCCTTAGCAAGTTGCAGTCTTGGGGCTGACTTAAGTGTATTTTTCGGGAAAAGTTAGGTTATTTGGGGGTTCAGGTACACCTAAACTCTACAGAAAACACAGAAACATCAGCCCACTTGCAAAGAAGCTGCCATTCAGCACGTCTCCAGGCGGAATGTTCTGAATGGTATCCTGAGGGACATTCACCAATCGAAACCCCTAGCCCCAAACCTCGAAAAACCCAAGCCTCGGCAGATTGTAGGCTTCTGTGCGAAGGAATTAGGATTCATGTCCGACCACATGCAGCCCCGGGCTCTGAAAATCGCATTCCTCCCCAAACTGCTCAGGGGGCGACCCTTGTAAGATCCTACGTCTGAGGGTGAATACAACTCGGGTCCATGCCAAACTCGACGCAAATGTGAGGTTTAGGGTTTAGGGTTGAGGGCTTAGAGTTTAGGGTTTGGGGTTTAGGGTTCAGGGTTGCGTCCTTAGCCCACAGTGCTAAAGCCCAGCAGCCAAATACTTCGCTGTAACATACCCACGTCAAAGCCTTCGGACCTTCGCTCCGAATCTGCCAAGAGATGTCCTCTACATCCGTAATCCCACCCCTAAGTCTGGTAACCCCTGGACCCATCTCAGGCAGGCGCCAGCATCACGATGGTTTTGTTCACATCGAAGTGAAGCACTAGATGGCTTTGAACAGCTCTTTCCGCGCCTGCATCCACTAAGTGATTTTCGAGCCTGCTTCTACATAGGGTTTTGGTTAAGAGTTTGGTGATAACTTTTCTGGCTTCCAGGACGCCAAGAAGAAACCCCCGCAACCCTTGATTGTAGACCCGTAAAGGCCTACTTCCTAGAAAGTATGGCGTATGGGTTCTAACATCCAGCCCTAGCCTTCGAACACTGCGCGAGATGATGCTCCCCAGGACCTCTGTAAGGAACCCTTTAAAGGAACCGTTGAAGGGACCCGAACAGAAACCTTTAATGGGTGCCTTGAAAGGAACCCTTGAGGGAACCCTTGAACGAATCGACATTGGAGCTTTCTAGCCCTGCGAAGCCCTGTTGAAGCTGAAGACTAAATAATTTCGAAGTGCCTAAACCCTAAACCCTAGAACCCTAAAACACTAAACCCTAAATTTTTGGTGTGCATGGCTTGGTATCTTGAAAGCTTCAGGGTCTAGGAATTGAAACCCAAACCCTGAGCCCCAAATCCACTTTATGCCCTATGTAAACCCTAACCCCTAAACCCGAATCCACTTTAACCCTTCACCCTGAAGAGGTTTGGAATGTAGGTTTCACCGCAGACATCTTCGGCCTCATGAAACCTTTCCGAAACCTTGAACCACCCGCCACATGCGGGCCTTAAAATATTGAACCGGAAGAGGGCTTTGGGACATCCTGTGCTGTGACTAAAGATATACAAACTGTAAGAGAATAATAGTACTGAGTATTCCTACTCTTATCGTATAGATAGAGGTTTGCGAGGGTAGGGCAAGAACCTTAAGCCCAAGGTGAAGTGCTGGGCTCGTGGCTGCAATGCCGATGGAGAGCAATTGCCTGTCCAAATGTTGGGCATTCCGCGAATGGCTTGGGCCTGGGGATCACGCAGAAGCCTGAGCTATCATTCACAAGTAATTCTCGCGCTTTTCAAAATCCCGACACAACTTCTGTTTCTTGCGCCCCGCAACCGTTTTCAAACCCTCAACAACCCATTCCCCTTACCCAGAGAGCCGGATGCCCCTTTTGAAGGAACGTCCTTTTCGGTACATTTTGGCGAATTTGGCCTCTCTAGACCCAAAGCCGCACATGTGCAAGCCCTGGGTTTAGGGTTTAGGGTTTAGGGTTTAGCCTGAGCTACAAAGATTCTAGCCCGGTTTCGGGTTCACTGTTGCTTTCGGATCTGGGCATAATGGCTCGAGCTACTGTCAAAAGCACGAGCAATTGAACAGGAACCCTCCTCCTCAGTAACTGGTAACGACCTAAACCCTAACCCCCAGAAACCCTAAACCCTAAACCCCTAAACCCTAAACCATTGAACCCGGTGTCCTGAAATAGGTCCTGCCCTACTATCCCCTCCACATGGACCGTAACACGTTTTCGGTTTGAAGCTGGATGGATTTTGGTGCTTTTGAAGCTGTGGGTTTCCTTGCAAAGGCTTCTACTTGCTGGCCCCCTATGCACTTATTCTGAAACTGCTGGGGGGGGGGGGTGTTGCTCTTCATTGCTGCACGCTACCATCCGAGGTAATTGTCTAAAAGCCGCCCGAAACCTGGGTGTAGGTTTTGTGGGTTAGTGCTTATGTAGGTTTTGCAACTCCGCGTCCTACTCGCTACCTGCAATGTCTTGAAGCTTTCAAGCCTAAACACAAAAGCCGCTGTTCGAGGCTCCGGCTGACCTTTAGACATAGAAGCCGTGGCAGGCTAAACCCTAAACCCTAAATCCTAAACCCCAAAGCCCTCAACCATCAACTTTAAACCCCGATAAACCCAAACCGGATAGCCCCTAACCCCTGAATCCCTCCATGACCCTCCAACCCTAAGAATAGGAATAAGAACAAAACAACGCTGCCACAATCGCCTGAGCTGCCGTCGTCGACGCTCTTGTTCGGCTACCAAAGCAGGTGCCTGGGCCGTTCTAGAATAGGGTGTAGGGTTTAGGGTCTGGGGAGTCCAGGGCTCAGGGTTAGGGGTCGAAGGTTTAGTTAGAGTCGAGGGTTTAGGACTTAAGCCTCACACACAAAATGGCCCAACCGAGGTACGACGAGAGACCCCCCGCAAGGGTTCAGAAACTTGGTAATCAGATTCATACGGTGGTGTAGGGTTGCTGTAAGGGTTACTAGCAGGGTTCTATAAGGGTTCTACAAGGGGTTCTTTAGGGATTAGGGTTTAGGGTTTATTTAATAACATACATCATATAGCACTCTTGTGGTGGATCAAAAGTGTAGAGGAGCCATGCCAACAGCCTACACAACCCTGGTTACGGCGCCTTACGCTTAACTGTAAGGGCCAAACCCCTAAGGCCTACAACCCTAAACCCCAATCTCGGCCCTGAATTCCAGAACACCACAAATCCCAAACCCCGGAAACCCCAAATAAGCCTAGAAGCCGTAAAAAACCCAAAACCCTGAAACCCTTAAAAACCATGAAAACCCTCTAGCACCAATTACTTTACAGAACCCTGAAGCCCCTAAGCCCCTAAAACCCCTAAACCCACCAAATACCCTAAACCCTAAAACCGCTAAAACCCCAAAACCCCTAAAAGCCCTAAACCCTAAAACCCTCAACCCTGAAAACCAAAAAACCTCGATCGACGCTCAGGTACACAATTGAAGCTCCGCGGACGGACCGTTTCCCATGGCATCAGAGGATGGAGCCCCAGTCAGGGAGGTTCAGGCCTTGGGGTTTAGGGCTTTTAGGGCTTATAGGGCTTATAGGGGTTATAGGGTTTACGGTTTAGGGTTTGAGGGCTTAGGGCTTATAGGGTTTAGGGTTCAGGGTGAGGGTTTTGCTTTAAACGGGTTCTAGAAGGTATACCAGAAGGCTGTTAGGGTTAGTTTAAGGGTTGAGTCGAAGGGCCTTAAGTAGAAGAGGGCTCGTTTTAACGGGCTATGGAAGGCTTGCTAGACGTGGTATCATAAGGGTTGTTTGGGGTGTCGGGTTTAGGGACCCTAGACCATAAACACCCTCAAACCCTCAAACCTAAACCTTTAACCCTACCTCCCTCCAGGGTAAGTAAACCCTAAACCCTAACCCTTAAACCCAAAGCCTTAAACCCAAAAACCCTAAACGTTTGAAGTGTACTTTGTTCCCCCACCCGCTAGCCCCCAAAGCCCCAAAGAAGGCAGCAAACGGGGTGCCACTTGAGGCCTGAGCCGACGAAAGGACCAGCGAATAAAGATGTGTTAGGGTTTAGGGCTTTTGCAGGTGAAATTTGCTGCCATAGCTCTGGTATATGAGTAGTTCTCTAAAAGAGGGTTTAGGGTTTAGCGTCTAGGGTATATGGGTAGTTCTCTAAAAGAGGGTTTTGCTTTTAGGGCTTAGCGTTTAGGGTATATTCTCTACAAGAGGGTTTAGGGTTTAGGGTTTAGCGTTTAGGGTATATGTGTAGTTCTCCAAAAGAGGCGGGTCCCTGTTGGTTCCTTTTCTTGTATCATGGTGCCGTACTATTTCGGGGACCTAACAAGGGACCCTGATTTAGAGAGCTACCCAGATGAAGAAATTAGGGCTCAAACTCGAAGGTTCAGGGCTGCGGGCATAAGAACAATTACAGCCCTGCATAGGTGTTGGGCCTTTAGGTAAGCCCTAAAGCAAACTCCCAACACGGGAGTCGCGACTTGCGCGCAGGATTTCCCAAAGTCTTTGTATGCATACACTTCTGCCCGCCCCTTCCTCCAAGTGCAAAAGCAACCACGACCTGACGAACTGCGAAGTCCGAAAACCCTGAACCGTAAAAAACCCTGTAGTCTACTTCATGCGTACAAGGCTTCGCAAGGCTCGCTGTTCTCGGGTTGCACGTGGCGGGGCTTCGGGTGCAGGGCTCCGGGGTTTTCTCAAAGGGTTTCAGATTTAGAGTTTAGGGCTTAGGCTTTAGGGCGAAAGGGGTTTGGGGTTTCTTGCCCCCTCTAAACCATGTTCAGAACATGGAAATTGCCCCTCCTTTTCTTCAAAAATGCACGGACCCGCCGAAGTCACCGATCTGCACTTCGAAACGACAAGGGGGATCTGCATGCAAAAAAACCCTGAACCCCCCAAAAACTAAACATTAAACCCTCATATCCTATAGATCCCTTGTAGAACCATGATAGGAAGACCCCTTATGAACTAGCATAGGATCCTTTGTAGCACCCTTACCAGGGGCCCCAAACACCCAGAGCTAGAATCTAGAAGAGAACAGCGCACGTCCCAGGATGCATCCACAGCCCATGGGCGCCATGAAGATGTCACAATGTGAATCGCGCAGTCGCGCAGCGTCCTGTTGTGGAAAGCGGACATACGAACAAGCCCTCGTACACGCGGATCCTGAACGAACCCAAAGCCTGTCCTGGGGCGGTGTGGAACTCGAAAGACTGCAAGGAGTGTAGGGGCGTAGGGCTTAGGGTTTAGGGTTTGGGGTTTGGGGTTTAGAGTTCCTGGGAGTAGGGCTGAGCTTGGCACATGTCGTTGTCCTCCGTGGCATCGAAAGACGAATCCTAGACCCCACTAACTACGCCCCAAAACAGAGGCTCCCCGGTGTTAGGGCATAGCAAATTCCGGTAAGCCTCTAACTAGGGTCCTTCGTGAGGTCCTTTTTATAAGGTTGCAGCATTATATTTGGGATCTACAGCGGGGCCCTAATGTAGAGAACTACTCACAGCACCACCGACCTTCAGAAGCCAGAACCGCGAAATCATAGCCCTATCTTTCAGGTATTATAGGCCCCCCCCCCTCAACAAAAAGTTTTTGCCTTGTGCACGACGATTTCGTAGCGGAGCAGCAGTGGAGATGGTGTGGACAGTGGAGACATAGATCTCTTCGGTCAGAAGATGGTGAGGATGCATGAAGCCGGGCCGTCTCATCGCTGTAGTACCACGTTGGCATGCCATGTACCCAAAGGCTCCAAAGTAGTTCCTTTGTGGGATTACCCTACAGGATTCTAGATTCCAAATATAAACCATAAAAAGGGAACTACTTAGGGGCCTATGGGTACCCTCAACCGTAAACCCGTCCTTCGGCCAGCAAAACCGACGCCAACCCACACTTCGGCTTTGCGTCACTCCGCTGGGTGAATTTCATGCCAAGTTCCTTAGTTCACACATCAAATTAAACAAAAGGGGTTATTAATGTGGGATCCAAAAGGTTCACGGGGTTCATAGAGTGTACAAGTCCATAAGAGGCTAAAGCCTGCAAACTCCCACACTCTGCAGTAAATCCTAAAACCCCAAAAGCCCAGACCACCTGAGTCTTAAACAATGAAACTGCAAATCCTAAAGAACCCTAAAAATTAAAATCTAGCTACCGAAACGCTAGACCCTCGACCCCGCCAGAGACCCTACAAGACAAAGGACCCAAAACATCAAAAAGGCCATGAACCCTTAACCTTAAACCCTGAACCACTACTTTGACGACGGAGGTTCCCACAACTCGAGCTCGCGAGTGCCTTTCGCCTGTGATCCGCGGAGGAGTTCGCAATCCCAGCTTCCGTGCCAATTGATCATATCTCCTGGGTTCACGGTTTACCGGGGCACCGGATTTAGAGGTTTAGGGGCTTAAGAGGTTGAGGGCTTCAGGGTTTAAGGTTTCAGGGCTTAGGGGGTAGGGCTTCAGGATTCCAAAACAACCTTGTAATTCTTATCCAGCTTCGAAAAGAGCCTGGGAGTGCCACTGGCCAAAAGTACCAAAACCCGTTGGGGACCTGGAAGGAACCCTACACTACTTCGCTATTTGGCGCCCTGGGGAGACACCTAAAACCTAAACCCTGAACCCTATATCGGACCCATACCTAAATAAGGGACTACCTCCTAAACCTTACTTGCCCGAGACACTAAACTTAAACCCCAAATCCTTGGAAACCCCAACCTATCCTGAGCCCTCAATCCCAAACCCTAAACCCGAACCCTCCGAACCCGAAGCCCTGAACACTAAATCCGAAGCCCCTCCTAAACCCTGAAATTTGCCAAGATCCAAAGCCGGAATTCCCAAACCCTAACGACCTAAATCCTACATCCCTCTTCCTCGACAGCCCATAATATAGGTCCACTCATACAAACCCTTACCAGGACCCTCCAAGTACCCTCAAATAGGGGTATATGGTCCCAAATTTCGGGTATTTAGGGTCTAATAGAGGGCAGATGGAGGGTCTAGGTATACCCTAAACCCTAAACCCTAAACCCTAAACCGGTATAGTCGCATCCGAACCCCTCTAGTACGCTTCCAGGAGCCTCTGAGGGAAGTCTTCGGGAAACCGTGAAAGGGAGACTCATTGAGGCTCTAGGGTTTAGGGTTTAGGGTTTGGGGTTTAGGGTTCAGGGTTAAGGGTTTGGGGTTTGGGGTTACGGGTTTCGGGTTTAGGGTTTAGGGTTCAGGGTTTGAAGTTTAGGGCTTAGGGTTTAGGGTTTAGGGTTTCTGGTTTAGGGTTTAGGGTTCAGGGTTTAGGCTCTAAACCCTGCTAGCCTCACCTTCGTAAAGCGCTGCGAAGTCTCTCTTTGCCCAGCGCGCGACGGGCATCCCCGAGAACCTCCGCCTCTTCCTGAGGGTTGTCTTGTTTCGGGGGTTAATCGTTCAAGGCTGTAGAGTTAAGGGGTTTAGGGTTTAGGGTGTAGGGTTTGGGGTTTGGGGTTTAGGGTTTAGGGTTTAGATTTAAGTTTACGACCCTTGGGTTATATTATGTACAACGGTGCCCACAAAAGCGTCCAATCAGAGTCTTTGATGATCAAGGAATATGTGAATTTAGGGGCTTCGTGTTGAGTGCTGGGGGTTTAGGGTTTATAAGGGACCAGAAACCCTAAACCCTAAACGCTAACTCCAAAACCCAAAACCTAAAGGATCTGACAAATGATAAGACTTTTCCGGGGTCGCTTCCCTTGTGGGGCATAGTGGCTCTTATACTAGGGTTTAGGGTTTAGCATAGTGGCTCTTATACCCCACACTTTGAATGGTTCTGTTCATGTGTACATCCTTCCCTCGATGGTGGAACACGAGCCATTCCTCCGCGATAGTCTGGAGCAAAAACAATCGCTCTGCTTGCCTGATGATTCTTCGGCCCCCTATGCTCCGGATCTTAGAACCGTAAACCCTGATGGGTTGGGCCTTAGGCATTGAGGGCGAGACGAACCGAAATCCGAAGATCTCCAGGTGCCCTACATCCTGACATGCCACAATTGAGGCTCCTACGAAGAGACTTCGGACATGCAGGATCTGCAGGTTAAACATGCTAGCCTCAAAATAATCATGCAGACCAGCGGTAATTAAACCCCACAACCATAGAAATCCGTAGAAGGGATCCTAATCTTCAGTCCCGTAAAGAGTGGGAGTTGATGATTTAATCAGGGGCCCGTAGGAGGTCAGGATTCCTGTATCTGCTACACCCACTACAGAACCCAGTTCTTGACATGTAAAAACCTGTATCCTTCTAGCAACCCTCCTAGTGACCTTTGTGGCAACCCTTCTTGTAAACCTTATAGCATCTCTACGTTTGATAATCCGGGGATATCGTTTTTCTTGCACTGGTTCCGGGTCCCGGGTTCCGGGTTGGATATTATGGATAATCCTGATAGCAACCCTTTTTACCACTCTTATAGAACCCCAACCTCGAAGGCATACCAAGCTTCCTGCTTCGTCCAGAGGGTCTTCAGAGCCCAAAGCCGCTCCAAACAAACTTCCACGCGAGCATCCAGGGTGCGCGGTCCACGTGCATAGGCCATAAGGAGCACCTGGAAAGAGAGAGTTTTGGGGGTGCAGAAATTTGGGGTTTGGGGTCTACAGGGCTTAGTGTGTTGTTGGTGCAGGGGAAAAGGACAGGGCTCGTAAGGTCAAGGGTTTAGAATTCGGGTGGCCTGGGTGAGGTGGGAGACCCTAACCTGCCTTACAACAACCTCCTAAAATACATAAACCCTATATACCTGACCCTAAACCCTAGACCCTAAACCCCTAAACCCTAAACCCTATAACACTTAAACCCTAAGCCCTAAACCCTTAATACCCCATATATGAACCCTGATGCCCTTCTAAAGAAGAGAAGAGAGCCCGAGAGAGGAGCCCCAGAAGAGCCCTGAGCCCGAACCAAATCTCTCTCTTTTGAAACCCCGAAGCCTGGCCTAACCCATAAACCTTCATGTTTAGGGTTTAGGGTTTAATGTTCAGGGTTTAGGGTTTAGGGTTTAGTAATTTAGGGTTTAGGGTTTAATGTTTAGGGTTTAGGGTTTAAGGTTTAATGTTTAGCGCTGAAGCCTGCACCCTAAACCCCACCCCCTCCCATCTCGAAGCAGGATGCACGATCTCTTTTTAAGTCCCAGGAAGCTCCGAGGCCGTAAACCCTAAACTTCCCCAAACTTCCCGGGTTTAGGGTTTAGGGTTTAGTAATTTAGGGTTTAGGGTTCGGGTTTAGTAATTTAGGGTTTAGGGTTTAGGGTTTAGTAATTCAGGGTTTAGGGTTTAGATTTTAGTAAGTAAACCCTCTCCCCACCCGGTGCCTTGAAACAGGAAGCATCCGGAGCCTCACCAGCAGCCTGGAGCTCTTCCAGCATCTGCTCCACGGATCCGAAATCCCCGGCAGCGGCATACCTGGGCTTGCTCGGGTTTAGAACCCTAAAGCCCTAAACCCCAAAACCACATAACCCTAAAACCCTATATCCCTAAAACCCTAAACCCTATAACCTAGGGGTTCAGGGCAGAGCGAGGGGTTCAAAAGGGGGATCAGAGGGTTCTCTTGGGTTTTCTATGAAGGTCTTATCGGGGGATCATGCGTGGTTCAGGGGCTTCCGGCTTAGGGCTAGGGCTTATAGATTTATAGACCTAAAGATGCAGCATTGAATGGGAGGCCTGCAGTCAGGGATGAATGCTGCAGTCAGGGATGAATGGTATATGATGCTTAATAACTTGAATAGGGTTCGGGGCTCCTTTATACTATAATTATAATAAGGAGCCTCCAACACAGTATTGGTAATTACTGAGGCCCCTATATTAAAATGGAATTACCCCAAGAATAACCCTACTGATAACCGACTGGCTAAGTCGCTTGGGCCTCCAAGTACACCCTCAAGACGCCCCTAAACCCTAAACCCTACAAGCCCCTAAGCCCTAAACCCTCGACCCCTGAACCGCTACGTCCCAAGGGCGGCTTGGAGATGATGGCCGTTGCCCAAGCCTTTGGCCAGGATCCAAGGGAGGTCATCAGCCGCTTCATGCGATCGAGGCCCTCACCGTCTGCTGACGCCTGCTTATTGGAGGTTTGTCGGAGGTTTTTTGGGTTGAGGGTTTAGGGTTTAGGCTCCCTCAACGGGTTGCTATGCAAGGCTTGTAACAAGGGTTACTACAAGGGGCTACCCAAAAAAGGATGCAACTAAAATGTGTTGCCAAAAGCCCCACTAAGAGGTTTTGGGTTTAGGCTTAAGGATTAAGGCTTAAGTTCCGAGTTTACTGGTTAGGTTATGTCTAGTGCAGGAAACGAACATTCACGGATATGGGTAAGGATGAGAAAAGGGGGGGCGGAGTGATAACCACCCTAAAGAGCCTCTAGGATGAAACTGATACGAATTAGGGTTCAGGGTTTACGGTTTAAGGATTTAGTGTTTAGCGTCTAGGTGTTTAGGGTTTAGGGCCTTTAGGGTACAGCGCTTCTTAACTCTTAAAAAATGTCCATCCTGTGCCAAGAAACATAGGCCGCAAGAGTCTTCTCTAGTGCCGCCTTGCTTGGCTTCAGGCCTCAGCTGTCCCCAACCTCTTCTATGCCGGGGTTGAGGGCGTGGGGGTTTACGGCTTAGGGCGTGCGGCTCTGGGGCTCAATTCAGACTTCAGCCCCTGCCAAGATCCCAAACCGCTAACGAAGGCTCAATGAACCTTTGGGTAGATGGGCCGGACCAACCCGAGTCTTCCCCTCACATTTCTCTGGGTGGTCTCCGCACAGACTTCTCCGACTCCTGCCAGGGATTTTAGTATGGCTTTCGGCACTGAAACCCTGTCTACATCCTAAACCCCCCGTGACAGCAAAAACATATATATATATATGTATATATATATATATCTGTATAGATATATATATATATGTACACATAATTATATACATATATATATATATATGTATGTATGTATGTATGTATGTATGTATGTATGTATGTATGTATGTATGCATGCATGTATACATACCTACCCTGAACCAGTCGAACTCCACCCTTGAGAATTGAAACCGGAAACCTAAAAACCCGAAGCCAAAAAAGCTTCAAGTTTACAAAACGCCCTAAGCCCACACCCAACACCGGGGCCCCTAGAGCCAAACCAACGGCCCACCCAAGAGCCCTCTAAGGCCCAAAAACTTTCAAGTTCCCAAAGCCTGTACCCTAAACCCGAAACCCAAAACCCTAATCCCTAAACCCTAAACCCGAAACCGAGAACCCAAAACCCAAAAGCCTTGACCCTTAACCCGAAACCGAAAACCCTAAACCCGAAACCCAAAACCTAAACCCTAAACCTAAAACCCTAAACCCGAAACCGGAAAACCCCTGTAAAGCTTCCGAAGGGCCCCCCTCCATGGCTTTCCAAAGCCAGGCTTCCGCCCTCCTTGCAAGGGCGCAACAGTGATAGGGGTTGGGACCAAAAACATCACTCCGCATCGAACCGCGGATGGGGAGGAGTGTACTATAACTACCCATAGGCCCCTAAGTAGTTCCTTTTTATGGTTCATATTTAGAATCCTATAAGGTAGTCCCAAAGAGGAACTACTTAGGGCCCTATGGGTATAGTCAGGAGCCCCCAAGACAGTATTGGTACTTCTTCAAACTCCTATGGTAGTTGGAATACGGTCTTGTAGGGGTTTTTCTAGGGAGTGTTTACGGGTTTTGGGCTTCAGGGTCAGGGTTGAGGGCAGGCCAGACGGGGGTTTGTAGGGTTTGAGGTTTGAGGTTAAAGGCTAGGGCCAGGGTCTAGGGTTTGGGATCTAGGGCATCCTGTGATGTTATCCAAGTTCTGCACGCAGGTTTGCTATCATGGATTCTATTTTTGTTTGCGAGGGTTCTACGGTTTAGGGCTATTTGGGTGTTGAGGACAAGGCCTCGCGCCTGAGTCTACCCTCCAAAAACGAGTTTTGCAGGCTGAGCCGAACGTGGGCACTAAAATCTACCAGCCGGAACCTTAAACTCAACCACTAGCATTTCCTCAGGACTCCTCGCTATAAGCCCCATGACAAAACAAGACTCTTGCCAATGAACCCCGTGGGCTTATATTGAAACAACAATGAAACATGGTTCGGAAGGAGTCAGATCTTTAAATCTTTACGTAACCTCTAGGTAAACCCTACACTCTAAACCCTAAACCCTAAACCCTAAACCCTAAACCCCTAAAACCCTAAACTTCTAAATCCCAAACCAAAACAAGAAAACCCTAAACCCTCCTCGGTGATCCGGCTCCCGCCCACGCACAAACCACTGGATTGAAGGCGTGACCTTTTCAGCACCAGTACATGGCTTTTCTTAAATATTGTATTACTTCTTGTCTTTGATCTTTTGGGTTTAAATGATCAATATAATCAGGTAAATGCTGCATGATCTATAATCCTGCAAGGGTTCTGAGCAAGGGTTCTGAGGGTTCAGTTTTGGGACATCCTTCTTGAGCGTTGATATGGGAGGGTAGTTCCTAGGGCTTTTTGAAAGGCTCTCGAGAAGTAAAGAGAGAGAAGGGAGCGAGAGAGAGAGAGAGAGAGAGAGAGAGAGAGAGACAGAGCGCTTGTATGGGCCTCTAGGATGGAATCAATGCCCATTTAATACTAAAAGGGCTTGGATATTGGTGCTTCAGCGCAAAAACTCCTGGTGTTTGGGACTTGGGCGTGTGAGGAGTTTCCGGGTGTCGGCCAGGATGTGGATGAACACCTCCCCAAACCCTGAACCTAGACCCTCAAACGCCCCAACCCTAAACCCTAAACCTCAAACCCTAAACCTAGACCCTCAAACCCCTAAACCCCAAACCCTATAAACCTAGACCCTTGAACGCCCCAACACCCTAAACCCTAAACCCCAAACCCTAGAAACCTAGACCCTCAAACCCCTAACTGCCTCCTAAACCCTAAACCCTAAACCCCTAAACCCCGAAACCCCTTAAACCCCCAACCCCCTGAAACCCTAAACCCCGAACCTGGAATATCTCCGAAGCCCGACCTCCAGGACGAACTCCGGCGAAGAGCATCCGCGAGAGCCACTCCTCGAACAACTTAGGGTTTGGCCAAAAGTGTTGTAGCTTCATATTTTAGGGTTTAGGGGCTTAGGGTATACGGTGCTTTTTACGGCGGCCATGTGCTTTTTTATAGCACTCTTTAAGAGCTTTATTTGGCTTTCGTGTCCTTACCAATTAGAACAAGGCATTATACCACCGTTATATGCGGATTATGATAAAGGTATACTATTGCAGATACTAATTCGGATACTTACTAATTGTTCCGATCTCCGTCTTCTCTTTCATAAGCCCCCCTGAACCCAAATCCCTAAGCCCTAA
>CAJNJA010026763.1:0-32034 GCA_905231915.1 Symbiodinium necroappetens | reverse complement strand
CTTAGTGGCGCGACATGTGTGTCATAAAGCGCCCAGGCGCCTCAGGGCGCGCTAGCCTAGTAGTAGTAGTAGTAGTAGTAGTAGTAGTAGCAGAAGAAGCAGTAGTAGTAGTAGTAGTAGTAGTAGTAGCAGCAGCAGCAGCAGCAGCAGCAGCAGTAGTAGTAGTAGTTGGTAGAAGTAGTAGTAGTAGTAGTAGTAATAATAATAGTAGTAGTATTATTATTAGTAGTAGTACCGCTGCCGCCACCACCACCACCACCACCTCACTACCACTACCACTACTACCACTACTTCCGCTACCACTCCTACTCTTCTTGCTGAGGCGGCTATGTTTGATATTACAACAGACGCGACATTGCTCCAGCAGGGCACTGCATGGCAGCTTAGCACCTGAATGGTAGCAAAAGCAAGCGTGATGACCGACAATAAGCGCGCCTGGCAGCAAAAGAGGCGGAACAAACGAGATGTGATCGTTCATTGTTTGCATGTCAGGAAGGAGCAAGGTGCCGGGATCTGAGGATCGTGGAGTTCGTGTGGCAGTGTGGCAATCGGCACGCAGCAGTCAGTTGTCGCGCATGAGGGGAAGCCAGCGCAGCAAGCGGAGGAGAAGACCACAAGCTTTGCCCCAGATGCGCAAGTTTCGGACATGTTCACACCGGTGCTCCGACTGAGGCCTCGTGCTGACACTGCCAGTCGGGCTCCTGCAAGAAGCCTCGAGCAATCATGGGTTGTGTGATGACTGATGCTGAGCAAGGCACAGCTGTAGTGAGCTCCTCAGCCGGTCATACTTCCACATCGCTGGAGGGTGTGGAGGCACAGACGACAGAAACCATTGTACATTTTTCCACAAAATGTTTGTCTGTCAGAGCGTGGCGTGGGAGTCTTTGGCATTTCGGCCGGATGCCTGGGGGACAAGTTGCGTTATTTTGCCGAACATGAAAAAGTACCCAGGCAAGACTTGTGGCCACTGCGCTCTTACGCTCACCACCCGGAGGCCCAGAGCTGCATGCGGTTGCACCGTCTCTGTAAACGTTGACGAAGGCCATGTTCAGAGCTGTCATGAACGAATTGTATCGGTCCGGGCCGGTGGTTGGGCAGGCTTCGGGAGGTTCACGGCGAGCTTCCGTCAGTCGAGTACTTTTTTGTCCCATAAAGCTGCTGCAATTAATTTCCTGAAGCCGATGCATTTTCAGGGCCTGCAGCATGGCGAACGGCAATGCCCGTAAATCCCAAAGGCATTGATTGTCACGAAAGCCAGCTGTGTGAGCTTGCGGGAGCTGTCGTTTACCAGGTCAAAAACATGTGCAGGTCCTTATCTGGTCGTGTAGCAACAGATAAGGTGAGGGGAGGGCGGAGCCCTCACACGTTGGTGCTGTCCCTGGGAAGGGCCTTGTCATAGACAGCTTGTAACTCAGACCAAGCTCGAGTGCATGGTTGAAGGCCTGCTAAAAGCATTAAGCCCCAGCGTCAAAAACACTTGTGTTCAATACGTCCCACCCCACCCTGAAAAAAGTCGCCATGTTGCACGAAATTCGCTGGGCGATTGGCCTTCAATTCCGTGAGTGTCTGATGCTTTGCTCTTCTCTCCGGCTGTGTCGAGCAAGCCACCGGACGCGGCTGGCAACGTGGGCGGGTGCCAACTGCAGAGTTGCCTCTCCAATTTGTTCGTGCACAACCGAAGCTTGACAGTCTTCAGGATGGTCGGGCCTTGCAGTTCGAATCAGTGAGTGCGATGTGTGACTTCAGCTCTGTGTGTCGTCTTGAGTTGCCCTCGACGCTTGCAGGATATCCCGTTGATCTCAAAGTTTTTGGAGCTAACGCCGCTGACATCAATTGTTCCAGCTGTCGCGCTCCGAGTATTGCAGAGAGAGTTGGGTATTTGGAATGCTGCTGCTGTCGCACGGAAACCCTGAATGCATTTTTAAATTTTCGCCAGGCTGGGAAGCTTCTCTTGCGAGTCCTCAGGCCAAGTGCAGTCGGTGATAGAGCGTTGCACCGCCTAGGGCTTCTAGCCGAGCCTGGCAAACCTCGTCGCAATCGCAGAGCGGATCCGCCACCGCGCATGCAAAACCGAGCCAAACTTTCACTGCTTTTGATCACCTGAAAATTCGCACCAATCGCTCACCTGTTTTCTCCGCGGGATTTGACACATCGGCTGCGGGGCCCAGCCCACGCGGCTTCCCTTACTCTCATCTCCGAAAGTCCCGCGCGGATCAGAGATTTCTAGACGGTTGGGCCTGCGGCCTTTGCGGATTGAGGCATCCTCGTAGATAGAAAACTTCGACTTCCTGCTGCATGGATTCGGTTCCAGGTTCCTGCATATGTGCGACTACCGCCTAGAGGACGCATCATTGCCTGGAGATGTGGAAGCTGTCAGTCGAGCGTCGGCAGGACATATGCGCGATCTTGGCGCATGCTAGCGCCTATTTTATGGATGTGTACAGCCAATGTGCCGGAATGCAGGCGGGACATCATGTTCTGAATATTGATTTTAGGAATGATCTCAGCTCCTTTCAAAAGCTGGCACAGGCTACAGAGGTTGGGCACATTCTGGCGACGTTGATATTTATTGCTCATTGTTATGTCCAAGACGAGCCTGAATCTGAGCAAGTCCTGCAAGCCGTGCTCGCATGGACCATACGTGCAGTGATTATGCACTTGTTGGCTGTTTGGCTGTGCAGCGGCTTTTTTTTTGCCTTCTTGCATGCAGACTTCACCGAGGACTTGTCCATTGAACATATGGCAGAAGCATCTGTTCAAGAAGTGCACCGCTGGATTTCATTTTCATACTGCTTTCGATGTTGTGTTTGTATGCGGTTCACGTTATCTGCAACATCGTGCAGGTACTGTTCGTTGAAAGTGCTCAACTCAGACATCCGGAGCCATGTGCATGTCAAGTGTCCAGCTGTGGAGAGCTGCAGTCTTGAGTTGCGACTTGCAAGCATTTGTGCAGGAACCTGGGGGCCACTGTAGGTTCAAGGCTTTCCTTTTGTTCGGTAGGCAAGCTGCCCATAGAACTCCCCCTACTTGAGTTCGCGGCAAACTTTTCTAGCCTTGCCAGACTCGCCTTCGAGCAAGCGGACAATCGCAGCCACAGACGAACAGCTTGGTGCGGCTGCTGTTGCTGTGAAGGCCGAAGTGGCCGACGCCCAAGTATTGGGAGGTTCTGGAGCCATGGGTACTATCCTCACTCGCCTGCAGAGCGCCATCGATCTCGATCGCTCCGCGATCCGTGACCGACTGCATTCCAACCGGACCTGGTGGAAGCAGTCCTAGTTCAGCATGTTCCGAAGTCGACGAGGCTAGCAGACTACACGTTTCAAGTGATCCACAATCAGAAGGACCTTGGGGACTCAGCAGCACCTTTGCTTCGAGGCCGCAGATCATGCCCGTTTCTTCAGGCTCAGTCACGGCAAGTGGATGCGAGCAAACCGAGCATGATGAGAACAGCCCGTGCTGAAGCGTTTGAAGCAGCTGCACCTCCCCCCGCGAGCCCGCCGAAGAGAGCCTTCCGGCATCTCAGGATGCCGCTCCTAGGAGTAAGAAGATGAGGCGGCCTGCTGCTGTTTTGGCGTGGCTAAGGCTTGATGCTGAGCAATGCTGAGCATGAAGTGCCAACGTCCTTTCATCATAGCTTTTCCTGCGACTTATTGAGCTACTGAGCAGTTGTGACCTCTATTAAACACATCTAGCGGGTTCATATGAAATCTTGTCAAAGAATCACCTGACTTGTTTAGACTTTCGGTTTTTGCTGCTCCTCATATATTTGCTACAGGGTCGCCTGTCTTGCTGTCTTGCATGAGCTTTGGGTGCTTGCTCATCAGAGAAAAAAGCCTCGAATTTCATCCAGTCATCTTCGTCACCGGCTTAACTAGTACGTGACTTTGAGTACTGTGCCCTGGACCCTGGACCCTAGACACGTCGCAGGTGCTCAACATGGCTGTCATCCGACTCTTGGAAATCCGCAGCTGGCTGAATGCGAGAAGACAGTTGCTCATGCATCTTCTGTGGTCTCTGGTCTGTAAAGGCCGATATCGGTCTGGCGCTCAGAGCTGGGAGAGTCTTGACGCCGTCTGTGTTGCCTGTGACCACAGGCTGCGATTGCCCCAGGATGATTTGTGGAAGCGACTGCGCTGACCTTGGCGTCAGTGAGCACCTCGCCCTCGCCGTCAGCACAGAGCCTCGCGTAGCCTCAGGGAGGCCTTGGCAAGCTCGATTGCGACGTGCACGTCGATCGACACTAGCTTCGGCAGGCCGGGCGGGGGCCCGGGCCAGGCTGAGCAGTCCGGCAGTCGCCCCATCTCCACTTCGTTATGATTCGGCAGAGCCTCCCTTGAGAAAGCGCTCGGTTACGGTCCTTGGTTTCCGTTTCTGCACGTGTCTCTGTCTCACCCGTCTGCATCAGAAGGTCAGGCCTCTCGGAGCGAAACGCATTTTGCAACAGCACGCAACAAGCGGGAGCCAAATGCGCATCAGCACTGATGCTTCAAGTTGCTAGCCGTGCATCAAGGAGTGCTTGTCCCATGCTTTGCCATACGCAAGCTGGGTCTCACATCACATCGCCAATGCTCCAGATGCCGTGCTAGTTCGGGACAGGCCGCCGCCACTCTCCTCGGGCAGTCGCTCCACGACGAGTTATGGGCATGCTAATGCTCGGGAGCACCTCCAAACAAACATGTCGGAAAAGCTTTGATGCCTAGCCAGGTCCAACAGCTCCTCAAGCACAGATCGCCGGAGGTGGCACATCCCTGCAATTGCCACGGAATCAAGATGTGTGCCATGGTCCCGACCAAGCTGCTGAATGCTCGCAGCTGCCTGGATTTTGCAGGCGACGACAGGCGAGAGGGACGCGGTTATGACAGCTCTCAGAGGCTTTGCTGTACCCGCTCCTGGTAGCGTAGGTAAGCATGAGCAGAAACACTTCCTGTAGAAGAGCTTTTCGCGATAGATGTACTGTCATGCTCATCGGTCCATGAAGGGTTCGTGCCTGCAGCAGGCCAGGACGGCAGTGCATCTGAGCTGAATCAGTTTTATTAGATCTCCTTTACGAGCCTTCACGTTTCACTGGCGACAACTAGCCACAGCTGCTCTTGCAATACGAGCGGCTGTGCATCGTGAACAGCTACATGCATCATGTTAAGTTTTGGGCGATGCCCATCACCGCAGCGACGCTGTTACAAAGTTGCTGGTCGGTGACCCAGTGCAGCCTTCTTGGCCGAACACTGCGACCGCAAGCTCTGGATGAATTGCTCGTGGCTTCGCACTGTCAAAGTGCACCGATTGGTGCTGAGATATTTTTCGGGGAAGTGTGATGAAAGTGCATACCGTACTTTAGCAAGAGCTAGGACCGGTGAACGTCCGCTGGCAAGCAGCAGTTTGCACGGCAATGGTGCTTCCGGCAACCGGTCAGCGGGGGCTTCAGTGTTCGCAAGCATCGCCCGCCGTACACTTAGCCGTATCCGTGCCACTGTGCCTGCTTCATAGAACTCGAATAGCCAAGGGCAGATGTTGAGACTAAGTGACTGTGATTCCACTGCATCTCCAGGAAGATCGTGCGCGTGATTTGAGCTCTCGCTTGCAGTCAATGCCGCCGATCTGCAAGTACAAAGGCCATGACAGTGGATAGATGATGATTGATGACTCAACTTGGCCGAAGTACACGTCCATTGACACCAGTTTCGGTTTTGCAGGCTTCATACCAGCTTCCCGAGAGTTGTGCGGTGAAACCTTCACACAGCAGTGCAGGTCACTTACACCTGCCCGAACTTGGTTGTGCGTGAGCGGCCCCCAAGCAGACGAAGCGGTCCACGAAGGCCTCAGTGCTCGGGAAACACCGAGAACGGCTGGCGGGGGCACCCCGTTCGAGGAAGGATCTGTTTGGATGTTCCCGGACAAGGCAAATCCCAGCCCAGCAACAAGCGTTTGCTGGCAGGCATGGGCAAAAACGGGAGTTGGTGCAGCAGGCCTGTCGTGCTTCGGGCCGCGATCCTTCCCTGTTCCCCACTCTCTGGAGGCAGAATCGTGTGCCAGGGCAAGGGCTTGCGAGTGGACCTGCAGGATGTGCCTGTGGTGTGGCCGGGTATAGCATGCCCCCGCATCTCATTCCTTGATGAAGGAACAGCACGCTGCAGAGCAATGCCGTGCTGGGCTGGCACAATCCTAAGCAGCATCTCAGTTTTCTTTGGCGATTGTCCGTGTTGGTGTGAGATGTCACATAACATAAACACTAGGCATTCCTGTGCACATTCTGCCCTAGTTTATTCGAGTGCCTAGGATTGCGCAGTGGTGTAACATGTGTTTGTTGTGGCGCCTCGGACCCTGCTGCGCTTGAAGGCCACCATCATGTCTGCAAGGGTGCGCCTCAGTTGGTTTCTTGCACCTCGGAGAGTGCTAGAAATATGAGCTGGTGCAGGATAAGAGAGCTCCTTTTCTGTTGCGGATGCCTTAGTTTCACTTGCTATGGGTGTGGGTGGGCGACCAGCCGACATGTTCAGAAGCTGGTCCAGGTCAGGCAATCGGCAGCCTCGAAACCAGGTGCCCTGCACAGCTTGACATGCAGGCTTGTGAGCAAAGTTGCATAGCCAGCGCTCGCTGAGGCCATTCAGCTAAGCTACAATCCGGGCAGCCAAAGGAGCGTCGAATGGCTCTGCCGGCTATGCCTGCGATGATTGCCAGTGCCGGCTTGATTCTTCCGGAAGCAGCGAAGCACAGTGGACATGGGCATTTGCGCCACTCAATCTTGAACGCCATCCAGAGATCACCAGCTCTGACAGATTCTGACAGATTTTGTCCTTGGATGTGCGTTGGTTAGCTTGGTTGACCATCCAGATGTACTTTGAGCTAGCATCCCGGCATGCCAAGATGAACGTGGTGCTCGCCCGTGTTCGGAAGTGGTTGGAAATGAACTCATGAGTAGTGATGAATGATGCTTGTGATCAGAGTGGCCTTGAGGACCTGGACGTTTTTGGATTCCTGGATTTTAGTGTTTTCTCATCGGTGGGGTCTCCGCTTGTTGGATTTCGTCCTTTGGCTGTGCTAGCTGCTAGTTGTCTTCCTGCCGTCTCAACTTCGATATCTTGGATAAAGATTATAAAGTTCTGTTTCGGAAGATCTGTAGTTGCATGCGGGATATGGTGGCCGCGGGCTGTATCCCTCATCCCACATTTTGCCGCATTCTGCCGCCGCATTAAACCGACCTCGACAGCTTTTGATTCTCCTGGAAGATTCACTAGTTTCGCGCTGATGTCTAACGTTGGGAGGGTCCATCGATGTCCATCGCGATTTTCATGTGAATGTGAAGATGTGCTGTGTCAATGGGCCTCCATTACACGGCCGGTCATCCACTTGAGGCCAGCATCCACCAGCTTTTCGTCGAAATGCCCGGATGTGCTCGACTGGACGGCATGTGCACCCTGAATTCCCGACTGTTGATACTCCAGCTCTTTTGGACTACCCCCAACGGGGCCTAATTTTGATGTGTACACCTTGCATTTTTTCTGTATACCCCGATGAGAGTCTGCTTTGGGATGTAAAGTAGCGAGAGCAGAGAAAGACTGACGCAGTAGCACTACTGGCTTATACAGGCAAGGGGTTGTGCAGGCAAGGACGCTCTGGAACACGGTTTTGCGATGTTATACGATCAGATGTAGAAAATGAAGATGCGGTTTGCCGACGGCCTTTGCTGGCATCTTATAGCATCCCGCTTCGCTGCCTTTGTCCAGTGTCTGTTTGTGCACATCAGCTGATTCACAGAACATGACTGCTTATGCCTGGGGTCGACTGAAAGACGAGGGGTCCGTTGGTCGTTGTCCTGCGCAATGTCAGGGCACGAGAGCTGGACAGAGATGGCTGGAGATGCTGTGAGATGCTAAAAGGTCATGTCGGGGCATTAGCAGCATGGACCTTCGCGACTGTGGAGGACCCGAGCAGATGCGACATGCATGGAGGCATCTGGACGTGTGACTTGCACCATGTGGATAGAGACATGCACTGGCAGCCATTGGCAGGCGGCAGGCGCGGTGTCGTTTTGTCGGAGGTTTGACCAATTCCGCCAGGACGGTACCCGAGCAAAACAATGTCGGACTGTCTGCTTCACTCCTGCTACGGTCTAGTACATAAATGTTTTTGCAGACACCGCTAAGCATTTTGTCGGATGGTCCGAGCTCTCTCGCTACGCGTCTCACGCAAAGGGTGGCATGCGGTGAGGCCATTTTGGCTTAAGCGGACTCTCTTTGCAGGATTTCTGGCTCGGAGATAGAGTATCTATGCATAAAACACATGCCGAGCACAACCCGTTTTGGCAGAGGAGGGGCTAGGGCCTGGGACAACAGATCGAGGGAAAGGGCGTAAGCGTCGCACGTTGGGAGCGGATTCAGAGGCGGGCGGTTTTGCCTGTGGTAGCACCTTGTAGCATCTTGATGTGGTCTACGCTTCACTTGTTCACACAACTCTGGCACTGGTGCAAACTACACGATTTTCAACTCAACGCTGCAAGTCGCACATCCTTGGCAACGGTGTCGGCACTTTCGCTGGCGTGCAGGATGTTTGCAGTACAGTCGGCCATGCGACTCTGGACCTCGTTTCAATTTGCTTTATTAATTGTTTCATGGCTCCTTGGATCCATTGAGTTCCCTCGTGCTTGTCCAAACAAGTCTTTCCTAAGCGTCGACATAAAGAAATTTTTTGTCGACCCCCGCACTTGCAGACATCACGCTTAACAGGCGCGGGACGAATCGTGCGCATGGCAGGCATGTGACTCGTATGGGCCATGGAACGACGTTTCCCCTCATTTCCTCAGCACAGTGTGATGGGATTTGTCTGCGGCATGTCAGTTAGCTTCTTCACGGCTTGCAACTGTGTGTGTGTGCGTAGTCTTTGGACTCTACCGTCGCAGGAGAACTATCGCCGCGCAATTTTCGAGGCCATACGGAACAATGCGCCCGCCTGAGCTTTGTTCATCAGTGCAAACGAGAAACGGCTTGACTTCACGATTGTGCATGACATGTCATCCGAGGAAATGAGTGCCGGGAGGCGCTGAGTGCTTCACTCTGAGCCTAAAGGTAAAGGTTTCACTGCCTTTTCCCGAGTCTCAAACCACTGAAAGCAGTGTGAGTGTAGACTCGCAGTTCGCCCATCGCCAGAAACCTGCTGAGCAAGACATGTCGTCTTGCGGCTAGCGGCTCGTGCAGACTTGGCTGTCTGCCGAAACCTTGGAAGTCTGGGGTGCCTGGTGGGAGGCAGCCACCATGCTCAAGTAGGGAAGTGAAGGGGGAGGCCGTGTGGCCCAGCACCCATCCAGGTACATCGGTACATCGTTTGGTGCATGCTGGGGTACATGTCTGTGTGCAACCGCCGGGCACGCGGTTGCTTCGCGTTTGTCGCAAGGTCAGATCATTTGAGGCTTTTTCGTGTTTGGTGCCCGTACATGGTCCGGGCTGCTGGCTGGAAAGAGCCCCACTCCCCACTTGGACAAATCGTCATTTTGCCGCAAAGGTATCGCAGATGCCTGTCCAAACTTCAGAAATCTCGGTGCAACGCTAACAGATGGACCAGCTTTTCGAAGAGGAGAGCGTTGGGGTCCACGGGCTTCGTTGTGAGCCCGCACACGAGCTCCCACAATGCAGGGCTCCTTCCTTTGGCGGCCCAACTGGTCACTAGGCTCCGAATGTCCTCTGGGGATAGCATCTGACGAGTTTGCATTGCTTGCAACCCTGACAAAGAAAAAGTTGAGAGGCGACCCAAACCCAGAACCAGCCTAACAAGTTGGCAGTTCTGCAGAAAGACCAGTTCGTTTTTAGAGTCTTGAGCAGGTTGGCACCCACCAGTTCGGACCACACTGCGCGGGTAGTTGAAAAGAATCCAACTCCTGTTCGTGCACACTTTCACCAAGCAGACAAGTTGTCGGGCAGTGCACGTGTGCACACAGTGACAAGTTAGGCATGTGAAGGTCTTTTGTGTTTGCTCCAGTTTCGAGTAAACAAAATAGCAGCTGCTGAAGCCGTTGCTTGTCGAGCTTCCCTCCACACCCGCCCGGAGGCACTTCTGTGGACCGACCAGTTCGATTCAAGGCTTGGCTTGAGCAGGTTGGCTGCTACCAGTTCGGACCACACCATTCGGCGGGTAGTGGAAAAGAACCGAACTCCTGTTCGTGCACACTTTCACTAAGCATAGAACTTGTCCCACCTTGCAGCGGGCGTTCCTGGTATACAAAACAAAACATGGCACATGAATTTGTCACCCGAAATCCCATCACCTGGCGGGATGATTCTGAAGCTGCAGATGTTGGGAATGCCATAATATCCTGAGTCACCGTGAATCTTGCAAACACCACTGTGCGTTTCACAGATTCGAAGCTGTGACAAATTGAATTTCTGGTGAGCCTGCCATTTCCGGTGTTTCGCAGCCGCTACCCAAAAGTGCCAGCCCAAAGTGTCCAACAGGTCGAGCAGCATCTAAAACCAAGCCGTGTGCAGGTTGTTGCCAACGCCCAACACCGCATCATGAACCTTCCGCCAAGAGGTGCCCATCTACGAGTCTACGAGTCTACGAGGGAACGATTTGCAAGCTGCTTCTCCAAGGCATCTGGTACGAAGGCCGCAAAGCAACTCTAGGCGCAAGAAATAAACAAGCGTTTCAATAACTTCATTCCATCAATGTGTACCAAATTGCGCCAACACAATGAGCAAAGAACGTTAGACGGACAGGTTTGGTTGGGCATATGAGCGGCATATGAGAGCGTCGACCCAACCAGTGAAAGAGCACGGGTAGTCAGTCTAAGCTTTACATACCCACGAACAGTTCCAAGAGGATCTCCTCCCAGGACATGCACTACGCCGCAGCGGGAACCCCAGCCACTGTAGCGACACGGACACCAATTTCCGGGATGTGGCTCAGTGGCTGAATTCTGTGCGATATTTCCGCTCATGTAGGACGCGTCGGTTTCCCCAGTACTTTTCGAGCTGTCAGCACGTGACCAACTCCAAGCACATGCTCAGGCGATTCTAAAGCACAGTCATCAAGATGGCGCCTTTCCTCGACCAGTACTGGGTTCATGGTGTCTGGCATGTGCGGTAGGGTATCATGCTGGTGATGAAGCGATGCATGGATGAAGCTTCGCGATGGATTCCTTTCGTGACCTCTAGTGTTTCTATGCTCCTACCTTCAGTGACGTAGTGGCTTTTTTTCACCACCTTCCGCGTCAAGGTCGGCGCCGCAAGGAGCTCTCCCAGCGGCGGCTCAAGCCCGTCGCTGGTGTCGCAGGGCCGCACCGGCAGCCCCAACAAGGTCTGGGTGCGTGCTCGCAAAGAGGCAAGCGCCGCGATGGCAGTCCCACCTGCGATCACCTGCGCCCACGGGCTCGGTCCCGCGCGTGTGCACGAGCGAGTTGTCGGAGCCGTGTCGCCCGCCCTCCCGGCAGCGTCCGCGCCCGCCGCCTGGTGCCAAGTCGGTGCGGAGCTCGCCTTGGCTTGAAGTGCCCGCGCCGGCCTCGCGTCGTGTCGACCGCAATATGGGCACCTCGCCACAGAGCTCCCGCCACGCGGCGCTTGTGATTGTGGATGCGCACGGCGCGCTCCAGTGGGCTCTGCCAGGACTCCGTTACCCAGGTCGTGGAGGCGGCCCCGTGAGTCGAAGCCTCCGAAACAGCAGCACTTAAAATTCCTGCATCGGTGGTGGATGTTTACAATGAGCTGGGCGTCCGGAGAACGGGTAGGCTGCGGAAAGACTGCGGCACTACCGGGTTTATCGGCCAAGCGCGCTGCGCTTATGTCTAATCCCTCCTGGTTGTGCAGCTGCTCTGTTTTGAGGAAGAGTTATGCCAGTTGATAGTCTTTGCCCTGGAAGGGGTTACAAGGATTTTTCATTAGAGACTCGTCCCGAGAGAATCTGCTGGCACCCGAAGTTTGAAGGCCTCCGCGAATGCTAGGCTAGACTGACAAAAACTTCAGCTGTCCATGTTTTTTGCGTGTGAGTGGCTGAAGTTGTTTGAGGTGGCCCGGCCACCATGGCATGCCAATTCAGTGAAGGATGGAGTGGCTCGCCACTCAGCCTTACAGCTTTGCAGTCTCCCACACCCCCGCCTTTGAGTCGGTCTCGGCAGGAACACCCATGTGGCAGCTTGCCCAGGGCCGCGAGGAAACCATGAGGAAGGCAGGTTGGTGCAGGAAGACAGTCCATCACGATGTTTCGGATTTGCAACTCGGGTGGCCCTTGCAGGAAAGAGAGGCAAGAGAAGCTCAAGCCGGGGACGTGCTTGAAATTGATAACGAGGTCGCAGTGCAGCAGCTTCTGGAATGTCTCCCTTCATGCGTATGCCAGGCAGCAGGTTTTCGAAGCGTGTTGCTCCGAGATTCTGGTCTCAAGCTGAGCGAGCTCCACAATGCGGTTCAGCCGAGGTCTTGTACGTGTCGAGGATGGTTGGAGACAAGTACGATGACTCCAAGGTGCAGCCTCTGCACTGAACTGAGGGGTATCCCATGCCCTTCGTGGTATGTGAGGTTCGGGGTCCTCGGCGGAAGACGCGAGCTCAAGCCATCAAGGAGTGTTGCCACTGCACGCGGTTAATACCCTCCCTGGGCAGAGCCCTGCTCTTGCCCCTGACAGTCTGCAGGATGGCCTCAGCTTGCGAAATGCCTGCCGCGATGCTCCAAAGGCTGGAGAGCGGGACATGCAAAAGTGTAACTAATGACAGGAATAATGCATCCATCTTGTTCAGAATCTTGTCACGCTTGCAGCACGCAATCAGGATGCAAAGCTAGAAGCAGCACAGAGAAGGCTGCTGCCACGGGTTGTATTGTCCGTGCAGAAGCCCCGACCCTTGGCTAGGGTCGACCTAGATACTGCCTGCTTGTTTAGGCTGCCGCAGGGGTAGATTCTGGGTGGGCCCTCGGGTGGACCTAGCATATCCTGGCATGAAACATCAGTGTTGGGCATGCCCACCAGAATTCACCTAAGCGGAGGCAGTTCGGTGTATTCTTCGGGTTAGGAAAGCCCGAGCTGACAAATTTCATTGACTTTTGGCCATCTTTGGTTTCCCAAATCGCTCAGAAAGTAGCCAACACGATTTTCGAGCATTTTTGCATATTCTTCCGGTCTGGGGAACAATTTAGTTTGCTTCAAATATTTCAGGCTTTCACAAGGCTGCCAACACAACGACATTTTGGCTTGGAGTTCGGGATTGCCAAGCCTCATTGCCAGCTTCTGATTTGTCCTTTGGTTTTCCTAATCAAAGAAACCAACATAAGCCAGATGTAAGCATATTGGCCGTCATTGACCTGCTCTTCGAATTGGATAACCACTAAATGGCAAATCTGGCTTTCTGCACGGAAAGCCAACGGTAACTAATGCAAGCTTGGCTTAAGCTACTGTTTATGACCATGCAGCAAGTACGTGACGAGCTCTGGCACGCGCATCCCGCGCGAACCCTCGTGCGCACTCGGCACGTACCCTGCCCGCAGCTCGCTCTGCTGGTTTGAGGAACGGGCAAAGGGACCGACAACGACTAAGCCCTTCCCCCTAACACTAAACCCCCCTAGTAAAAACCTCTCGCGGCTCCGGGATTTCGCGGTTTCGGGCCCACAATCGAAAGTTAATTAAAAACATTAGGGGGGCCTAGGATTGTATTTTAAGTGAGCCAAGATTGCAGCAGTACTAATGAAACCGAAAGTACCAGAGCTTAGGGGTTTAGGTGTTTAGGGCTTGGGGCTTATGGTTTAGGGCTTGAGGGGTCAAGGTTTAGGACTTATGGCTTTAGGGTTTAGGGCTCAGGGCTTAGGGCAGGCTGACTGTCTGCTCTACAGCCGGAGCGTGCGTAGGAAACGGTCGGTTAATTACTTACTTGTCGGACTGTCTGGTTCAGTAACTACTACCGTCAATCCGACTCATACGCGGATGTGCCGAACCCCCCCAAATAGAAACACCAAACCCCGCGGAAATCAGTTTTTGAACTTGGGGGACCCGTTTAATATTAGGGGGAAGGGATTACGACCAGGGCAACCTGCACAGCCGCCAGGAGAGCACAAGAATACCAGGAAAGTACCCAGAGACTCAGAGACCACCAGCAGACAGCCAGGGGACCCCATTACACCGCGCAAAGGCAGGAGGCACGAGAAGACCACCAAGAGATCCATGGACACCCTCAATCCGCAGTGATCAGGGTTACAACCGGCAGAGTGGAGCACAAACGGAGCTCGTCTCCGGAGTGGCGCGAAACTCTGGGGACCCATTTGGTTTCATTGTTTGGACCTGCATTTTTCTATTTTCATTCTAGTAGCAAAAACCTGTTTCTCTCTGTGTATATATATATATTTTTATACATCTTTGCTTTCAAAGGAAAACGTAATTTTTTCTTTCTTTTCATTTGAATGGAAGGGAAGAAGGTATGGACAGAACGAAAGAACGACAGAACGAAAGAGAGAAGGAAAGACATGTTGAAACACATGAACTGTTCAAAGGAAGAGAGAAAGAAAAGACAAAGATAGACAGAAAGAAAGAAACAACAAACATAGGTGCAAGCGTCAATGAATATGAGCCTTTTTTGAAGCCCATCATGCGAGCATTGTCTTTGCAACTGGCGCGGGGCTGAGCCACCCAAGAACCCGCTTTTTCAGCCGTGCAAACTAGCTTCAAATCAGTCTCCATGCGAGCATTCTGTTTGCAACTTGGGCCCCCCCCCCCCAACCCGTCGCTTTTTTGAGCCGTGCAAGCTTGCTTCACAGCATATAAATCTTGTTTGAGACCCATGCGAGCATTCTCTTTGCAAACGGCAGGGCTGCGCCCCCCCAACCCCTCCGCCTTTTTAAGCCGTTCAAGCCGCTTCAATGCATGTGAGTGTTTTTGAATCCTATCATGCGAGCATTCTGTTTGCAAATGGGGGTGTTTTAAGCCGTGCAAGCTTACTTCAAAGCATGTGAGTTCCTTTTTTGAAACCCATCATGCGATCATCGTGTTTTTTGCGCCCCCCCGCACCACCCCTGACGCTCATGAACATATCGGAAAATCGATGTTATCACAGACATGAAAAAGCTGAGAAAATACAGGTTGTCCAGAGATGTACCTTTTAAAACATAAAGAAATGAGAAAGTAGGGTTTGTTTGCCTCATGAAATATCGAGAAAATAGAGGTATTCCTAAGACGATATTAGAAGATAGAGGTTTTTGCTGTTAAAAACTTGGGGCTTTGCTGACCTACAGGCAGCAGCTGCAGAAGCTGCTTGCTGTTTGTGTGGATGTAGGCCTCCGAGATCGGTTCGACGGTTTTCGCTCTTTTTTCAGTGGGGTGGTCATGCAAATTTCGCGACGTATGGCCACGCCCTGCTCCTCTAAAGTTGTTTTTACTTATATTTTATATGGCGCTTCACGAACTTCGCTTTGACCAGTGCGGTGGTATCAGGCTCTTGTAGAATCGTAGAAGACAGATCTCGTCATCTTCTGTTTGTTTCAGGATGTGCTCTACTGCGTGGCGACATCCTGTTTTATCCTAGTCGAAAGGCTGCAGGAAGCGTTGTGCACGGGCGTGTCAAGTAACATTGCCAGGCGTAGACGGCTGCCAGTCTGTGGCATTTGAACGTCGCCCGGCATAGGGTTGTAGCCAAAGTGCTCCTATCCCAACCGACGCTTCGGTTTTTGATTTTGATAGAAGACAGATCTGGCAATCTTCGCCTTGTTGATGTTGTGTCAGATACCCTCCCCCGCAGCGACAAACCTCTTCAGAAGGTTGCACGTGTGCTGGCGCAATTTGAAGTGAGCTTCGCGATGTGTTTCGGCAATTGTTGATTTTTTTGGTTTTCCCGATTTTCCGGTGTGGCGAAAATTTTAAACCTCCGAGATCAAAAGTGGCGTAGGGTTTCGGGGAAAGGGTTTGCCTTATCCTCGCTTTTGCTCCGTACTATAAGCCTACCCCAGCTGCCCTGCTGCCCGCAGGCCTGCCCTACTGTAGCCCGAGCCTCCGTTTGGGGACCCTGTTAGGCCTTGTCGATAGGTTTACCCTAGGCCAGGGCGCGGGGCTTCTATATCCTGGTGGCATGCCTTCATCAAGACATGTGAGAAACAATTTGGTGTGGAGGTCCGTAGAGTTGATGTATACGTTCTGGAAGCCAGAGGCGCGAGACCCGCATCTTGCAGCATGGCACACGTGGACAAGCTTCAAGCTGCCAGGAGCTTCCCAAAGAGGACTTTGACTTCGAAGAGTCGGTGGAAAAGCCAATGAGGCCCAGCAATGTCTTGTGCGGCGGCTCATAGGAGAGTGCTACAGATCCGAACATGTGGCCACACACTGTTGCGGTCGATCGCTTGTCACCTTCTGCCCGCTTTTCATCACGATGGGGCGGCATTCGGGTGCTGCTCATCATCAGCGCCAGGTATACCATCTGCACAGCTTAACACAATTCTTGTTTCAGCATTTGTTGCTTGTTTTGCCCCGCAGCCCTGAATCACCCCCCCGCCAAAACGGAGTTTGTTTGGTTTGGGGTTGAGGTTAAGAGTTCTCGACATAGTTGGGGTTTGAGGTCTGGCTAGACTTGAGCCCAGTCAGACAAGTAAGCGAGGCCAAGCATTGCTGCAGTTACACAAGCGGTGCGTGTTTCATGTTTTCAGAACAATATCTTACAGATGGGAGCTGGCGATATGCCTGTATCATGTTTTACCACATCCACAGCGAATGCCGATTTGTCCTTTTACAGCGTTTCGCGTTTAGCTGCCTGCAGCGGTGGGATGCCGGGCGGGCATGGCCGGGGAAGAAGTCGCGCCGTAGCATTATGCCCCCATCTCCAAACCTATAAGTTGGACCCTATATTCTGCATAAATCTCCAAATGAGCTCAAACAGTATGATTAAGCATGCTCTCCACGTGTGAGCCCCGAAACTTCGAATCCAAATTTCAAAAACTTGTGCTGTGGGCTTGGCCGGAGCCTGCCATCGCTTGCGAAAAAGACTTTATCTCGATCCCTTGAGCCTTTGCTTGAAGGGAGTTTCCACACAAAAGATGTTGTCTTGCTTGACACACGAGGGCAACACCTGCAGCATATATTGTGGTGTCAGTGTTTCCAGTTCGGGTCGGCCAGCTTGAACTGAAAAAGCTTGCATCACTTGTCTTTTTATGACAGGTAAGTGTATGTATGTGTACACCTATATATATATATAATATGTAACATACTAACAAATAGATAAATAATTGTGAATATATATATATACACACATACTTACTGAAGGATCCCTTCCTTTGCCAACAACTTCGTGGTTCCGCGCGGTAGTGGTCGCTGAATTAAGTGGTTGTGTGAGACCTGTGGCGGGCTTGAGTTCTCCTTCTATTCTATGGAGCATTGCATACTGTCTTGCCTCATTTTCTTGCTCGTTTTCTCATGCTACATGGAGACCTGTTCGTGGTGCAACTGCTATGTCCCTCTACTGTCGTGTCACCACATAGCCCGCTACTATGCGCACACACTCAGGCTTGGCAAGAACTGATGCGAAGAATCACGAGCTGCCTAATGCTGGAAGCAACAGCGTTTTGGGGTAATTTGGGCTGGCCATTCTGCAGGTACACACAGCTGATCAGGCTGTGCATCCACTGACTTGCCGTAGCTTCGTTGGACCGGATAGGCAAGTCAGCTCCTGTCTCCCTGCAACTGCACTGAAATAGAAGCAGGCTGCCGAATCATGAATTATCACCATGTCCAGGTGTTTTCACACACACATGCCCCTTATTGGGGCTATCGCCATTCTGCCGAATGCCATGACATGTGAAAAAACCACTATGTGGAAAGCTCTGAGCAGAATGGCATGCTTTCCGAAGAGAGCATCGCAAATCGAATTAAATGGAAGGCCCCGCAATCCGGGCTGCTGCACGCTGCCTTACGGGAGTCTGTGATCTTCTTCGCTTACATGTGGGGCTCACCGGCACTTCTGCAGAAGAAGGCGATGGGAAAGGCTTCGCCGGTACTCTTTCTTCAGGAGCCGACTGGGAAGGCGTTTTTTCCTGTCTTTTGCTGCAAGCCATTGGTGATTCACTGGGAACCACTGCCACCACCAGGATCGACCGTCTGGGCGCCACGCCCACTTCCACGCCGCCGGAATGGGGGAGCGGCTCCTGCTACGATCCGACATGGCAATGAGGTTCTTTCCGCAAGGAACCGGCTGCACGAATACATGATACTGCTGGATGCACAACGAACAGAACTCACGGTCAAGATTCTTTCAACAATGCAAAAGGGCAGGTGACGGCTGTAGTCTCAGATCTTTACGAAGTAGCAAATAAAAGCTGTTCCTCAAGCTGTTGAACTCTTTGCTTGAGCTCAGAGATCATTTCACTGTGGTGATCTCGATGCTACCTTGCCAAACGCTCACTGCAGGGCCTCCTTAGTGGCCCTTTGTCTTCGTCGTCCTCGAGACACCCGTGAAACTTGCTAATGTTCTTTAAGGTCCACTGTGTACACGGTGTCCAGTTCAACACCGTGACTTTGACGATAAAACTCTCTTGGTGATTATCCAGGCTTGCCGAAATGGAGTGGTAGAAATGCTCGTAAAGAAACCACTGAGGTCCTGGTTGCGGCAGTGTGTGGCTTCATCAGAAGAGTTCTAAAAGAAAGCCTGGACCCCAGCAATGAGGTCGTACACGCTTTCTTTGGCGAATGACTGCGGGAAGGCCAGCTGGGTGAGGCGATGCAAAAGCCGAGCAGTGGCTTCAAGCAAAGGTTTTAAAAAGGCATCAGCGAAAGAGACTATCGGACGTCCGGAGGCGAATTGTTTCTTCCTCTGGGGAAGAATGTATGCAATAGGACCATTCAATAGGAGTACGAAATTGTTTTCTGAATGCCCATGGATATCTGCGACCCAGGGCTGTAATTGCAAGTTTCTGAACCTGACCAAGTTGTTGTCCAAATGAAGCAACAGTTTCCTTGAAAATGTCTGGGTTTTCAAAGGTGCCGGTCAAGGCTTGATGATAAAGACAAGGGCAGTAGCACACTGCCTGTCTGCCACGATGATCTTCACAATGCCAAATGGCTGCTTTTGTCTTGGTGCGAATGCTACTGATGGCCTCTGCTTCTGATGGCCTCAGCCCGGTACCTGCCTTGAGCTTCTTTTTGGTGTTGGGCATAGGCATATGTGAAGACCTGTTTGAGGCCTGGGGTGGTTCCAGGCAAATCGTTGGCACAGCGCCAGTTTTGCCAAGATTGACTGAACTGTTCAAACATCTGCTCTGGCTCAGGAAAAAAGGCGTTGGCCATGGATCCATTAAGAATGTCCTTTTCGACAGTGCTGAAAGCAGAAGTGGTGAAATCTTCTGCTGTGGCAGCAATGTGTCCTTGGAACACTGGAGCGTCAGGCGCCCATTGTCGAAGTTGTTCGCAGCAGCAGGACGGTGGGTGTTTGGCAGCTCATGCGCGAAGGGCATCCTTATGGTCGAAGAGCAACTGAGAGACGTGAGGATGTTTTGCGAAAGATACGCTAGTCTTTGGCACATGGAAAGGCGTGACAGCCTTGATGCTTTGCGTAATGTATGCCCGCATACAAGCACATAGTTGGTGCCGGTACGATGCATGCGCCATGAACGGTGCGCGAAGCGGCCTATTTTCCCTAGGGGACCCAAAACCCTTAAATTCTACAGCAAGTGAAATTGTGCGCACAGCCTGCGGCGACATGTACGCGGGCAGATGCCTGGCCATGCGGTGCAGGGCACACAGGGCAGGGTAGGAAAACTCACAGCTGGGAAGTCTCTTGCTGGCTTTAAAGTGTGCTGCAGTATTGCTGCCGAGCTGGGTCAACAGGACCCAGGTGGCTTCACGAGTGCGAAAGGTGGGATTGTCAAAAATTGCGTTCAAGGGCAAAGGCAGTCCATGCGAGGACTGTGCAAGCAAAGGTTTTCTGCGTCGTTTGCGCCGAATGCGTTCAAAACCTACATGCTTGGCTTGGGAGGCACTGGGAGGCTTAATGATGCCTGTTTTGGGGAAAAACCACCGAGCTATGAAAGGAAAGTTGAGCGGGGTCTGAATCATGGCTTGTTCGTTGGAGGGAACTGCGAAGGAGATGGGTGCGGCCACCCACTGACAGAAAGTCGAGTCTCTGGCCCAGCACCGCAAGCGCAATTCGGCGGACACAAGCTTGTCCTGCACAACTTGTTTGAATTTCCGATACCTCGAGGCTTCACGGGAGGAGGTGCAGCCTTCAGTGCTGCCCACATAGTAGAGCTTAGCGGCGTAATGCTAAAGAGGGCAGAAGCGCAAGTACAGCACAGACTCGCGGCAAAATTGCGCAAAGGTTGGGAACCCCGGCTGGAGTCCGACCAGCACATGCAAATCTGATGGACTTGTGCGTACTTCATCCAATGCCAAACGAGCAACGCAAAACTGTGCAAGACGAAAGAGTTGAAAGAAAGTCCATATGCAAAATAGTTGGTGCGAGTTCCTGCAAAAGTTTCCAAAAAGGGATTGGGCAGCACGGCGAGTTTGTCGAATGTGCTGCCGGCCGGTGCGTCCCGGCGGAGGTGTTCGTAATCACCTCTCCATAAAAGAAGCAACTGCCATGATCCTGGCAAGCGCTGTATTCTGTTACTTCGGCTTAACACTAACGGGAATGCCCCAAACCACCCCAATGCGATGCATTTTGGAATGTGATGGTTTTATCCTCATCATCCAAAGTGTTGGCATAATGCTCAACTTCGAAGAGCCACTCGTCTAGCTCGCTTTTCTTGCGATCATTGATGCTCTCCGGCTGAGGAGGTTGCTGCACAGGCCCATTGCTGTTGGGGCTGAAAGACAAAGGCAATTGGCGCAGAGGGTTGCCGGGGGTGGCAAGCGGGACTTTGGCACTGGAGTTCTCAGCGGATCCCGGTGGGGAATGCGGAGCCCGGTGGTCACAGGGGGGCCAGGAGTTGTTGGGGAAGCAGCGGGTCAAGGCTTAGCTGAACCTGTGGCGTCCTTCTGCTGCAGTTTTTGTTGCAGTTCACAGAGCTGAAGCTCGAGTTCTCTGATGCGATCATGAGACTCGGCATCTATCTGCGCAGGAATGAGCTTCTGAAGTTCAGCAACAAGATGCTGAGCAAGAGCCTTGGTTGCAATGTTCTTTGCTGGAGAGTTTTGAGTCTGAACCGCCAAGTTAATGGCAGCAGCATCGATGTCAACATTAAGGTGGTGAATCTGAGCAAGCAGCTCGCCCACCAGCACCATTTCAGGTTTGGCGCGAGCAACACAAAAGTAAGCTTCTTTGCCATGTGCAATCCATCTTATAACCAATAGCTATTCCAGTTCTGAAACAAGAACATGGAAGGATGCAAAGACTTGACTTCCAGGCCTGCGAGGCCTCGTTCCTTTGCCCACGCGGTTGATGCTATGTGCCCAGGCAATGTGAGGTTGCCGATGCTGCGGCGGTTATCGAGAAAGTCAGGGTCTGCGACCCAGTCTTCGGGGAGGCCAGGCGGTTGAGGGGTGGTAAGCGTAGGGCCACTTGGCACCGCTGTGACGGTACTTGCTTTGCTTGCCGCAGGGCCGACCCGTGACGATGAAAAAGCGGCCTGCGCTGATGCAGCAGGAGTGGTGGAGGGTAGAAGACGTCCTGGGGTCGGGAAAGGCCTTGGAAAGACTGCTCTGGCTGGCCTGGCATGAAACCTAGGTTAGCTGCGGGCTGTTATGATGTGGGCCGGTGCCCCGAAAGGCCAGTGCCGAAAAGCAGACGCAGAAAATGGTAGCGGCGGAGGTGGAGGCACTGGTGGAAAACTGCTGTGCCCGGCTCCTTTTCCTCCCATCATGCTGCAAGGAGCACCTGATCTGATCGGTGGTGTGCCGCTGCGATCCATGTTGTGAAACAAAAGAAGGGAATTGCTCAATACACACAAGCTCCACACAAGGCTGCGGAGAAAAATGCATTCTGCCGAATAGGGGAATGTCAACATGCTCATGCCTCAACAAGAGATACAGAAATGGCAACGAGGGCTGTTGTTGTGCGAGGAGAACATTCGCAGCGGCAATGGTACAATCGCAGCCTTGATATGGGCGTGTCCTGAATGCAAAGCCCACCCAGTGGGAGTTCTGACTACACCCCTTCTGTAGGTGAGACGTGCCTCCTCAGTAGTGTCGCTCCAGGTTATCTTAGCATGAACTTTGGCAGTGCGAACAATGCCGGCGATGAGGACGCCCTGAAACCCTTCGATATGCGAAGCTGGCGATCCACTGCCTGCTTCAGCTTATTGAGGTCCAGGTCCCCCAATGCACACTGACCGTGAAAGCAGAAAGCAGGGAAGGAGGCCAGCATGGCTGGCTCCTGGCATATGCGGTCTGATAACCATCTCGCAGAGGACGCTGGTGCTGGCAGGGATTTCAGTGCCATGCACAAACACATAGCTGTGAGTGTTGTCTTGAGACTGGCCTTCTTCCACCACGAAGGCAGGGGCGCTAGGAGTGCACATTGGGAAGCAGATACAGTACAAGGCCTCGCAACCTTTGAAATCCAAAATCAACAGGTTACACTTTTAGAAGCAAACAAACATGCAAAACATGCTCACTCAGCGGCTGCACAGACATGTTCGCAAACCCTCACGGCCTCAAACCTGCCTGCGTCATCCTGCGTCGAGACACCTGCGACCCTTCTGAAGTAAACCAGCAAACGCATCGTTGAACACCAGGCGTCGACCCTGGCTCCAGTTCCGGAATGAATAAAGTGATGGCATCGGAAAGCTTCGGCAAATGATCCTAAAACACATGGTGATGATTGACTCAATGACGTTGGCGTCTAGTCGGCGTCCCACATCCGCTAACGCGGGCTCCGGCGTTGCCGGCTGTGATCTGGCCCCATGTCGGGAGATGCCAGAACAAACATACTCAGGCTTGGCAAGAACTGATGCGAAGAATCACGAGCTGCCTAGTGCCGGATCAGATTACAGCAACCGTACAGATTCATTAAGGCGAATGACAGAAGCAACAGCGTTTTGGGGTAATTTGGGGTGGCCATTCTGCAGGTACACACAGCTGATCAGGCTGTGCATCCACTGACTTGCCGTAGCTTCGTTGGACAGGATAGGCAAGTCAGCCGCACTCACCCACACTCACTCTCACGCACACACAGAGACACACAACTTGCAACCGCTACCTCAAATCGGCATAGCAGAAAAGCAGGATGATTGGGCGCTGCTTGTGAAGTCGTGGTAGTTTCGGTAGTTCTAGTTCTCGCATGGCTTCGTAGGTACGCGCCCATAACGAATTTGCAATGCTACAGGATTTTATCATAAGTTAGTTCGGGCACTTGAACCTTCGGTCTTCTTCAGCCAGCGGCTCAGAACTCGACACAGAACTCGACATTTCACCCAGCCCGCCCACCCGGGGCGATCATACCTTTGCCTTGGCATATCTTGCCTTTGCGGGAAAACAGATTCCGCAGCCGCAGCTCTTCATTCAAGTAGGGCTAACGCCGTGTTTTGTGTCGCGGCTGACAGTTGACTGAGTCTGAGAGAGGTGCACAGTGATCCCCCGCAAGCCCCATGAACCATGGGGGGCCCTATGGGCCGGGGCTCGTGACTGACCCCTTTAACCGGAAAGAAGAAGAAGAGCCATTTGGCTCCCGACCCCGTCCTCCTCGTGCGGGGGGGGAACGCGGAGACGGCCCCGGAGGGTCTTCTCTGTCCTTTTGGCGGGGGGACGTTCTCCTGAGAGGGGGAGGCTTGAGACCACACGTTGCAACATCTCTGCTCACGAGGGCCCAAGGGCATCAAAGAAGTGCCCATGGAGAAACTCGCGCAGACGCTGACCCTGCACTTCCCTGTAACGTGCGACCGAACGCAGACGGGTCCGTACCTGACCACTGGGTGAGGGACATCATGGACGGCTTGACTGAGCAAGTGGCAAGGACACCACGAATGAGAAGTGCACCCACACGGTGAACAAACCCCCACGGAGGAACCTCCTCCAACGAAAGACCAGGTCTCAAGAACTCGCAAGCCCGGACAATGGGGTCAAGACTTGTCCGCGGTGTTTGGTTGGACCAGGCAAACCAGAAGACAACAGGGCAAGGGGCACTCCCAGGAGCAGGAGCACAAGTGAGGGGCAGCGACGCGGCAAGTGATAGCTCGGAAGTTATGTTGCAAGCAGTGCACAGGAACCAGGGGGACAACCCTTCTCCAAGAAGCGTCTCACACGGATACACTATGATGGCCAAAGGCCAACTTTCTGACACCTATCCTAGCATCAAAAGAGATAGAACCAGAGGGACCAGCCTTGGGCGGGGAACTCACAATTTGTGCCTGGGAACCTTACTTTCCCAGCTACCTTGACCAACACCTTGGCGTGCCACAGCGGCCAGCAGAAGGCTGGCGGGGTCGTTAATTTAAGCACGTTTTTGCATTTCCCGAGGCACCCGATTTGATGAAGGGCACTCAGCCCGCATCCCGACTTCTGCACGGCCGAGTAGCTCGGGGCACTTGAATTGTTGCGATGATATCTGTTTGCTTTGTAGGCTTGCTGTTATGTGTTGTGGTGGTTTCGGTGCCTGAGCTTTGTTTACGAAGGGCACGAGCTCAAAGGACGCAACTGGTAGCAAAACTTGCCCCCACTGAGAGGCACGCCCATTCCCTTCGCTTCATCCGAACGGCCAGTCAGTTATACAGCTGAGCCCATCCCAACAAAATGTTGGATGGGGTAGCGCGACAGCGGGGGCTGCAAGGACTGCTCGCAGCTCAAACCCCAAGCAAAGCAAAGCGAGTGAGAGAGAGAGAGAGAGAGTTCAAACAGACCGGAGCGCGCCGAGTTGGGTAGGCCTTCGGGAACCCCAAGCAAGCAAGCAAGCAAGATCGTGTGTGGATTTTCGTTTCGTTTGTTATGAGGCAGCCTTGTTATAGCTTTTCTTTTCCGAAGCTGGGTCGTGAATGCAAGGGCCCCAAGGAACCGTCTGGTGTGTTGGACTGCTTTGGTTCATGTCTGCAGGGCTTTGTGACTGACTCGTCTTCATGCCGCCGCCTGTAGTTTTGTTCAACAAAGCAGTGGCAGTGTCTAGCAGATGCATAGTGAGGACAGCATTATCGAAATGATTGAAGACAGGCGGCAGTGTCAATCTGGACTTGAGATGTGGGTGTGTTCTCTTCGGTCCGTCTGCAGGCTGCGCTTGGCAAGAAAGCCGCGCGGAAACGGTTGGCAGCGAGTCGGTGACAAGGCCTGGTGTTTACTGCTGCCATTGGATCCCATGGGAAGTAGGCAATGCTTACGGCTTACGAAAGCGAACATGATGCATGGTACACTGTGCTAGCTGTTAGGCAGAACTGAAACTGGCTGTCGTTGGTGCTGTGCCGTTGCAGCCCCTTGGTTCCGGAAGCGATGTTCGTACGTCGCACGTTGCAGCTTCGAGGGAGGCGGCGATTTTCACAAACCTTAAGCAGATGGCAGCACTTCCTCGACGAGCTGGATGGGCAGGTTGCCAACGATGGCTTTCCCGCGTCTGAGCCGCAACATTTCTCTGTGGTGCAATGGTGTGCAAGAAGCTCGGTAGGAACACAGCCCAAAGACTTTCAATTTTGCGTCCCGATTTAAGCGCCCGTGCAGGATCTTCCGAGTTGCAGCCGGGCAGTGCAGTCGTGTGGCAGAGCCAAGAGATGGGATTATGCACTGCAGCTGCTGTCGTCTGTTCAAGACAGAATAGACTCGATGTTCTGCACGACCGTGATCGGAGCATGCAGGCATGCGGCAGCATGGGAACCAGCCTTGGCCATGTTGCATCAACTAGAGACGGGTGCTTTCGGCATTCAGCCAACAGTGCACCATTACGGCGCGGTCGCTAGCTGCCTGGAGTTTGTCAAAAACTGGGAAAAGGCCTTGGCCTTGATGCGATCCTTGCAGTCCCGTGGACTGATGCCCAGTGTGCAGTTTTGTGGGGCCATTATAACTGCGTGTGAGAAGTCCTGTCAGTGGGAGCGGGCCCTTTCGCTTCTCAGACGCATGGGCGAATTGTCCGCAGGTCCCGATGTTATGGCTTTTAACACGTCTATAGCAGCTTGCGGAAAGGGTCGGCGATGGAAAGATGCCGTGTTGCTGTTGGCAGAGATGTCATCGTCGGAACTGTTACCGTCTGTGGTTACTAATAGCATTGCCTGGCGCTCAGCCTCGTCTGAGTTTTGCTTTTGGTTTGTCATGGTTTGTCCAAGCAAGCATCAGGTCCTTTGCTTCACACGGTTCAAGTGAGGTCATGAGTGCTCTGGAGAGATCTAGGCAGTGGATGCTGGCCGTTATGATCATGGATGGAATCCTTGCACGCGGATTGGAAGCCGACTACATCACATGGAATTCGGTTATCAGTGCATGTGAGTCGGGCTCGCAGTGGGCACAGGCACTGCGCATGTTGCACAGAGCCCGCTTGTGTTTCGTTGCGGACCCGAGTGGCATGCCGCAGAAGCTGAAGCGTGGCACGAATTCGGTCATAAGCGCCTGTGGTAAAGCAAGCCGATGGCCTTTGGGAGTCCAACTTCTGCGCATGATGCGAGAGGATGGACCTGATGGAACCCAGGACCATGTCAAGCAGCCGGCCATGGACATGGACATTCTCTGCTTCAATTCTTTGCTGCTTCATATGAATGGTGCCCACTGGAAGACTGCAGCGTGCCTGCTGCAAGAGATGGTCCTTCTCAAGCTTTCAGCGGATTTGACGACGTACAGGGGTTGTACTATTGCTTTCCAGGAAGGCGCCTGCCACAGTAGATTCTATTATCAAATCGCCCAGTCTGCTGTTGAACTTCCCCGCGCTCTTCGCAGTGTCGAAAGATTCCGGCAGGAGGAGCATGCCATTGAAGTGGCGCTGACTGCGAGTCGGCTGAGAGGGCTACACTGCTTGCCCCTTCAGGCAGATCGGATCATCCAACGCGTCGTCGAGGCCCCGGCCAGGGCCTCCTTGTCGCTCCTTTCGCTCCGGTCTGCTACATGGCCACCCAAGACTCGTTTTTTTGCCTTGCTCGACGTGCAAAGATCCCATCTATTAGTTGGCGCTCTCTGTGTGTGTGTGTGTGTAGAAATTGGAGAGTAAGGATCGACATCTTGCGACATGTCCTCCTCAACAACGTGTGCATGACAAAGTGCTTGGAACCTGCAGCAGTATTGGTCCAGATTTTGTGCGCTACTGCTTGGAAGCTGGACGCGTGATTGTATTGCAAAGACATTCGCTTCGTTGATGAAGGAGTGCAATACAATAGAACCCTGGCGTTTGTTTCCCTGTCTTGGGACTACCCATACCCCTGAAGCGGGTGTGGATGCAGAATGTGCTGACACTCATTGGCGCTGCCCTTCGCATGTCCAGCTGCCTTTGGACCTGAAGATTCAAGATTCGCACATGCTCGCAGCAGGAGTTACAGAATGCCGGAACAAGACTTTCGGGATGCCCTGTTTGGAGTGTCGCAGCTGCGATTCTTGTTGGGTGCACAGGGCCGAAGGCTTGCAATCCTGACTCGTGAGCAAGAGCCAGATAATTTACGTCAGTTGCAGCTTTTTGATCCAGCTTCCCTTTGCTTGACCCCTTGAGGGTTTGGGCGGCCGTGGATAGTCCATTTTCCGAAATTGTAGTCAGAAGTTCCACTAGGCACCACATTCTACCTCAGAAGCCCGGCCCAGCCCCAAAGCCGTAGCAACGCAGGTGACCACCCAAACCGTTTTTGTGGGGCCATACGCAGTCCAGAATTTTCACTTTCATTCAGTGCAGGGTGCAGGCCTTTGCTTGTGCTGCAAGTCTATTTGCGGGCTGCTGTAGACAGCAGCTAAACGCAAGAGCTGGGCTGCAATCAGAGAGACATTTCGTCACTCACCGTGCATATTGGCAGGAAAGGGGACGACTGTGGTTAGGTACTCGTTGCACCAGCAGCACGAAACATAGCCTGTAGAGTTGCATCATCTCAAAAAATCCCACATACGGCACATACGTGCTTGTTTGCAGGAGTTCTTCAGACACTGCAGCGCTCCAATGGCTTTTGATCCGGTGAAGGGCCGCTACTTGAAGATAGATGCCGAAACAAACTCGCGTCTCGGCGCACAAAGCCTTCTGTTTTCCGACTTTGCAGCAGGTTGAGGTTGTCGTATGGGCTTCCAGTGCAAACATGCCGCACAAGCAGGTATATCGATTGTGATGTTCCTCACGACCCCATCGAGTACTCGGTGTCGGTGAGCGTCGGTGCTTCGTTGGTTGGACAAACTGACGAGGCCAGAGGGCATCTTGGAGCGAAGGTAACTGGTGGCCGCATTTCGTGCGCGTTTTCAGGATCTCAATGCGCCGGACAGGCCCAGAACCATGCTGCTCAAGGCTGTAGCTAAGTGCCATGTTGACAGAATGACTTGCAGAAGACTTGCAGAGCATGCAGGAATTGGTCAAGACTGGTGCTGCCATGAAGACTCCGTTGTTCTTCCTGGACCAGAAACTTGGCCCAATGAGCATGCAAGATGCCACTAACACATAGGTCAGCAGAACGTGTTTCCAGGCCAAGTCTTCGTTTGCAATGGTCCCACGCAGCTAGCCGTTCCGGTTTCTTTTGACTGCTTTTTGCTTTACCAGCTTGTTGTTCATGTAGCCTACAACAATGCAACCCTTGCGTCACCTTGCAAAGGTAGAGTAGCAGCAACCTAAACTCGCGGCCTGTTTGGGATGAGGCGTGACAGGGTGCTCCAGCCCAGTCCCGCCTAAGAAGAAGTTTCAGAGCAAGCTCTGTAAGCCAGTGTGTTTCTGCTCTCCCGGACATCTCCCGGACATCTCGTGCATAGACACGCAAGGACTCCACAAAAGTCCGAAAAATGAAGGTGAGAAAAGGCAGCCGAGAAGGCGGATGTCAAGAGCGGACCACGACCAGACGCTGCAGATATCGGGGCCTGCCAACTCGAAGAAGAAGTTTGTGGGCAACAGAAACCAATGCTTTGTAACTTCATAAGTAGGCGAAAGCTTCTGTGCGACAGGTTCGGCCCAAGCCGAAGCCGATCAATAGCATACCGACCATGCCTAGTTTGCAGCATTTCGCCGTACTGTCGTCTGGCCACTGGAAGCACTCGAAGTTTGGTGATGCGCGAATGCCCAGCGGAGCCATAGCTGGGCCTAACGACTTGCAATACGCAGAAAAGGCAGCGAAAGGACAGCACGGACATCTCACGACTTACTGAAACTGCGAACCTTGCTGAGATGAGGCCGGCGGCGTGTTTTGCAATGTTTGACGGGGTGCGTGGTTGGGACCTTACCAGGGAAAAACTGCTGTGCTGTCCCGCTTAAAGTACTGGCTTGAGGTGGGGCAGCTGTGGAGTGGTGTTCGAAACATTTGCACACCAAGCTCCTCCCGCAACTGAGCGCTCGGAGCTCATGCAATTTTCCAGGGGTGCCGTTGACCGTGAGCCTTGCTCTAGTGTGCTGGTTCAGGCGTCGATCACCTACTGGCATGATGCGGACCTGAGGTTGGCTTGAGCTCAGCCCTGCAAACTTCGACCAAGGAATTTTCATGCCTGCTCTGGTCCAGGGGGCTCCTTCGGTCGATACTGTCGGAGTTGGATGCAGTTGCCTCGCGCATTTTCGGAGTTGATAGCGACCTTGCTTGACTGCGGACATTGTTTGAGGTCCAGCTTGTGCAGCAGGCCGGTTGCTGCTGGGAAGGTGTTTCCATCGCAGTGGCTCCTGTCTCAGTGCAAAGCAAGTCTCATGGTGAACTCATGGTGGGGTTGTTTGCCGTTTCAGCAATTCTGAGGCTTTGCTGCTCGGAGATCGCTTAGTCGTTACGGCCTCAAGATCACTTGTATAATTGTTTCCGACACGTCGCTCCACTTCAATCCAAAGTGTGCGACAGGTAGCAAGTTTGGGTGGAACCCACGCCTTGGTCGCATGCTCGACTGAATTGGATTGTCACCGATCAGCATAGCGAACCCAAGTCATTTCCCGTTTGGGCAGGTTGCTGCCCCAGACGGTCGCTGGCGGTCTCTGGATGGGAGACATGTAGCATCTTCGGCAGAGGAGCAAGCTCGCAGCAAGGTGCACATCAAAGAATAGCGAAATGTCCCATGATGGGCCAGATGGTGTGTTACAGGCGCTTGGTGCCGAGATTGTCGGAGAAGAAAAAGGTAAAGGAGTCGTCGGTGCCCCTTTTGTCGGGATGCCCAGTGGATACCCAGCAGTCCCGAACCACACACGGCATAAACTAACGAAGTTTCATGCGAGTGAAGGTGCAAAAGGCGGTGAAGGCAAGAGACTGGCAAGTGGTTGAAGATGCCACTGCAGAAGAGGAGGTCCAGCTGGCGTATTGCATATATAGCTGGTCGGAGTTCGAACGTTTATGTGTCGGCATGTGGCAAGGTCGCGAGAGTTCTCGACCGGACATCGGACTGTTTCGCTACTTTGGGTCTCGGACCAGAGGCGTAGCCGCGTGGGTTAGAGTACTGATGCAATTTGCTTTGCAGTTGTGCATCACGGCTGGGTGTGAAGATGTATGAAGGACAAGATCGACGGCAAGGCAGCTCGCTCGTGCTACAAAAAGCTGGCCCTCAAGGTGCTTTGACGTGCTTTGCACGCTAGCTGCGTGGCCCGGATCCTTTCCGTGCCTAAACGAGATGTCTGTTAGCGCTACTAGTAGCATCCATTGCAGGGCCTCTGTTCTCGAGAAATGGTGGCAGGGAGAGGAGGGGAGAGGGGTTGGCAGGATGTGCAGAGTTTACAGTGTGTCAGGTGCCAGCAGTGGACCCAGGCAAATCCCGAATCAAGTTTGATCCCTGGGTGGCTTTACAACGAAGAACTTATGGCCAGGCGGTGTGGTTCAACCATGAAAGTCCACATGGTCGAGACGGGGAAAGGGATGCGCACGTGCTGACACCCGAAACTAACTATTCTAGAACCTGTTGCAAGAGCTCGTGCGATTTGGGGGAGAACAGACCAGCTGCCGGCGTGCACAAAAAGGCCGAAATCCGCGACAGTTAATCCGGTGAGAGCACGTGCAGAAGTGTCCGAACATCATCACATTCAGCGCCAAGATCTGGGGAGAGCAGGGAGCACATACTGTATCAGCCGTCGAGTAGGACAGCTGCAGGAAGTCACGATGCCAACAGGTTAGATTGCCACTGTCGATGGCAGCCTCGTACCGCAAGCACACCTGGACATCATTGACAGTCATGCGCGCGTAAGAATGTTGTAGCACAGTTCCCATCGCTTGTCTGGTGATTCCATGATTCGCCCAGGTGCATCCAGACAAAGCTCCGGAGGAGCTTAAGGCAATTCTCTGTCCACTCATCCGTTTCGTGAGTAGGTAGAAATTTCAGAAAGCACAGGCACGAGCCAAAGCGGCTTTCGAAAAAGTGGAGAAAGCAGCTGCAGACGTTGAAGTGCGTGGCCAAGCTGCCTCCTTGCCATTATGTTTGCTCTACTGCTATTGAAGACGCAGGCATTCTGCGAAACAGATGTGGAGGCGACCGAATGCCTCCATCGCATCCTCCATGCTGCCTGCGGCTGAGAAGCCCGTGCAACGCCACGAAATCAATATGAAGCATTCTTAAGTGGATTGATGCAGCTGCCAGTCAGGCCGGGCCAAAAAGAGCCTCCATGTTGCGAGTCATCGGCTTGGGTAGTGCACATCCCGTAGTTTTGGCCGGACAGATGCCATGGATTGATTGCAATTTTTTATTTCACTTCCACCGAGTGAGATGCGGTCTGCCTGGAAAATTTCTATTGAATCACCACGACGCACACCTGAACCAGGCCAGTGCACTGCCTCATTGTGCCGGCGAGTCAAGCTCTTCATGCCCCAAAAATGCCAGACCAAGAGCAGTAAGAGTAGTAGTAGCAGTAGTAGTTGCAATTTTAAGCAGTAGCAGTCGTAGCAGCAGTAGCAGTAGTAGAAGTAGTAGCGGTGGTAGCAGTAAAAGCAGTAGCAGTAGTACTACTAGTAGTAGCAGCAGCAGTAGTAGCGGTAGTAGCGGTAGCAAGTGGCGGTAGTGGCGGTAGCAGCAATAGTAGTAGTGATGGTGGTGGTCACGTAGTAGTGATAGTCATAGTGGTAGTGGTAGTGGTCGTGGTGGTGGTGGTGGTGGTGGTGGTGGTAATGGCAGTGGCAGTGGGAGTGGTAGTCGGTAGTGGTA
>CAJNJA010026752.1:0-32039 GCA_905231915.1 Symbiodinium necroappetens | reverse complement strand
ATATATATATATATTTATTTATTTAGTTATATATAGTTTGTCTATGCACAAACCCTATCACTCTTCACCCCGCAGACGCTGCACCCCGATATCCTGCGAAAGCAAAAGCCTCAGACCTGGCATCATGTCTTCCTCCCAACATACGGCCGGGCCGAGGCGGACGACGCGCAGCGTTTAAAATTAGGGCTACTTAAGAGCTACTGACTATAAGGTTCATGTAAGGTGCTCTGGGCATGGCCTGGCGAACTCAAAGCCGTTGGCGGCGGGTCGGATACCGACCCCATGAGTCTATAGGCTTTTGGGATACATGTGCCTGGCTCATCCGGCTCCCTTTTCCCCTTGTTATACTGAAGGGGCCTTCATAATTCTAGAAGGGTTTTGAGGTGCAGCTTTAGTATAGGTAGTGACATTAAGGAACCCTCAGGAATAGTATTGGTAATTCTTCCGGCCCGGTGTTCCCCTAACCCTGGTAGCAAGTCACACCTCCCTGGCGGCCACAGACCAAAAGCCAACCTTCGGAGAGGTCGCCTGGCTCGGGAGTGGCGTTGCTGGGGGTTCAGGGTTGACTAAAGGAAACTACAACTGCCCACCTGAAAATGTCCTGGAGTTTAGGGTTCTTTAGTTCGGAACCCAGAGATCTCAAGATGGTTTCGGGCCATTGTGGGTCGGGGTTTAAATTTAGGCTTTAGGGTGCCCCCCCTCCCCTACTTAACTATGCCTTATTATTTTTGTCGGGGCAGCTACACTCGTTTTCTGTATGAACCCCCTCACTTCCGTAACACGTCGAGACTTCTATCTACTGGCTCAGGTTGGGGCCTCTACAAACCTACCACTAGTATGGTTGATGATGTAATTCCTGCATTACCCAGAATAAGGAATATACGATAATGTCCATAGTTTACGGTCCTTAAGGTATTGCAGGATTTATCTCATCAACAGTATCACCCTTGTCAGGCAGGGGGATGGCTGCATCAGCGTGCACCCGGCCTTGTATGAACGCCAAGCCTCCTCCATCGAAGCAGACACCGCGCTGGAAACGCTCAGGGCGCTTGCTGCAGCGCAAGTCGATCAGAAACCTGATGCTACAACGAGAGGCCTCATGACATGAGACAAAGCTGCCACGCGCTCGAAGGGTTTGCACGTTCGACTATGAAATTGTCTTGCCTGGATATGTCCTGATGCGTTGGTTCTCGAACCTCGTTTTCGTCGACGCTTGTGCAATCTACCGTCGTTGTTGGCGGCTGGCAGATTTCGGCTCTTGACGGCAATAAGAGTCACGTGAGTAAAACGACCCCTTGACCACCCATCAGGTTCCGCAGTGCTCGACCAATGCCCGACATGCTGGCCTCGAAAGACTGCACCGAGTCTGTGGCTATTGCTGGAGCTCCTGTCCAAGACGAGTTGCAAGTCATCCCCTCTGCCGCTTGCAGAGGGCGCTTGCGGCAGAACCAAGGATGCTCGCGCACGGTCGACCAGAGTCCGCTGACTGAAGGATCCCTGCACGAGGGCGCGGGTTTAGGAAAGGAGGGGATGTTGCACCGAAACAGACAAACTCGAGTCGGAGCAATACGCAGAAAGCATTTTGCTTCAGCAGTCGGCTGAAAAGTACTTGTATACATACATACATACATACATACATACATACATACATACATACACGCATGCATAAGGACACACATATATACAGACGGACGGACGGACGGACGGACGGACGGACGGACGGACGGACGGACGGACAGACAGAGAGAGAGAGAGAGAGAGAGAGAGAGAGAGCGAGAGCGAGAGCGAGAGTGAGAGTGAGAGCAAGCGCGAGCGCGAGGGCAAGGGCGAGCGCAACCGCGAGGGCGAGGGAGGGCGAGGGAGGGGGAGAGGGCGGGAAGGCCGAGGGTGAGGGAGAGTCAGACAAGGAGAGGGAGAGGGAGAGGTGTGCATAATCTATACCTTTCTTTGCCCAACCCCAAAACAGCGCCTGGAAATCGATGTCCTTTACCGGCCAGCACGATGCTCCCGAGTCCCAGGTCGCGTACCTGGATTGTTTAGGGATTCAGCTTTGGGCTTTAGGGGTTAGGGCTCGGGATGTAGGCCTTTGGAGCTCAGGGTTTCGGGCTTAGGGTTTATAGGCCCGAGATCTGAGGGTAGCGCGCTGACTTCGAGCCTTTTAAGGGGATTTAAGGGTTTAGCGCTCAGTGCAGCAGGGTTGATTCACTTGGGGTCCTGGCTGTTGTCCTCGTTATGCATGGGCCCTGAGACGTGTTCGTTTCGGGATACTTGAACGTGGAGAAAACCCCTGCGTGAGGCCGACAGAGCTGTCGGGAGAGCCGGGCTGATGATGACCCTGGCAAAATCTAGTTTCAACCTGGGGCGTAGCCTGTCCCTCGGAAAGCCCGAAGCTCCGTAACTACTCTCAGGCACCGCCATATCTGCAGTGTTCCAGGCAGGGTCACCTCAGCCCCAACGCCCCCCAATTTTTGACAGACACACTCTAGGGCTATCTAGGGCACTTCGTAGTTTGATTAGGGTCATACTGTACTATGCGTTGACAGCGGGCCTCAGGCGGATCTCAGATATACTACTGCCGGGTTTTGAACAACCGACGCGATCCCAGAACCCTTCGGCTGCAGAGCTTCGCAAGGTTTCGCCAAGAACTGTCGGGAGCTCTTTACAGTAGGCACTCCGAGACTGCAGGTCGGGGGCTGGGGCTTCGCGTTCAGGGCTTCGGGCTTGGGAGGCTTTGGGGCTGTGGGGCTCGGGGGGGGGGGGGGGGTCTCGGATTTATGGCGAAGAGGCCTTAGGGTGTGGCACGCTGAGTCTGGAATCCGGGAGTCGCTTTCAATTCCGGATCCAAGTGCCACAGACCCTTATTGGATGCTCATTATGCCTATACCCCTCATAGACCCCCAAAGCCCTATCCCTATCTTTTCAAATCCCCTTCACCCCTTGCGGACATGCACTCGTAAGCAAGACGCTGCAGCGCAGGGACTGAAGAGATGAAAGAAGCTCTCTAGGCCCATGGGCTGCTTAAGCTTTAGGCTTTATAGGGCTTGTGGTCTAGGTTTAGAGTTTAGGGCTTGTGGTCTATAGACCTAGGGTTATACATTCTTGCCTCCGAGTCTCCAGGATGACCCCAAGATGAGTCAGGACCGCGATGTTGGGAAGCTGCCAGTGCTCGGTGCTTGGCAGAGTGCACAACTGCTGGCCTTTGGAAACGTCCAGGAGTTGCCTAGGTCTGGAGTGCGATTTATCCGGAACTCACAAGCTCCCGGCTTCCAGAACAGAACAGGTGACACCAATGATAAGACCACTTCCAGCATACGGAGTCTCACAATCGATGATTTGTCGAGGTGCTTGCATCAGAGACTCTTGAAACCTAAACTTCATCACTGTTGGTGCCTGCAGCTCTTCAGTACTTGCGATCATGACGCTGGCGATCATAACAGACTTCTGGCTTTGGCTTCGGGCTTTGATTTCGGGAGAGGAGTGCCTTTCAGCCAACAACCAGCGAAGCTGTATCTCACGAACCCCTCGATACACGAACGCGCCAACTATGCGAAGGCGCGCGTCCTCCCCCTGCGATTGGCACAGGAAAACATCCATGGTAAGGATCTCCACCACAGTGACGAGGTTCTGCATCTGCACCTCCACTCCCCGCATGCCGAAAGCTTGCCTTATAAAAAAAAACCTGCAAAGCACCGTTCATCTCGATGAGACCAGCATAGCCGCCAGTGCGAACAAGGCAGATCTGACTGGGAGCTTGGATTGTCGGTGAGTCGCACATTTAGATCTGTCTATTTCTCATGCAAGTCCAGTGCCCCACAGCACCCCAGGCTTTGAAACTTTCAACTCTCTGAAGTGCAAAAGTGTGTGCACATTGCGGGTTACTGCGCGGACTGACGAAGATCAGAAAGTCCGGCAAGACGGCAAGACAGCACGGGATTCTCGGGATAAGGCATAGACTTGGCATAGAAGCCCCCATAATGAGAAGAGACGTCCGAAGCTCCGAGTCGCTGCTCGAAAGGCTCCTGGCCTCTGAGTCGAAATGCTTTATTCCGCCGGCGGAGTAGACAACCTTTCTAAGCTCTCTGACAGCTCACAGACCACACACCACATGGGCTCAGCCAAGGGAGTGCCCCCAAAACATCTCCAAGAAGCCATGGCCAGATGCTCCGACGATGCCCAAACCAGCGCGAAGAGGCCAAGCGTGTGTCGGAGTAGGGGTGCCTGTAGTTACAGCCTCTCCCCTCCTCTTCTGCGGGGCATGGGGGACGAGGTAGGTCCCCTGGCACTGGGGCCCCCCCTTTGATTTACATGAGCTTTGTTGGGATGTTAAGGGAAGATCGAACACAACTGAATGAAGGTAACATATGTGAATGGCTGGCGGAGCAAACAACGGTTCGATCTTTCCAGAAACCTGCACAAAGCTGGCTGTCCCCCGAATCGAACAGGCAAACAACCTCAAGCCAAGTACAGGAAACCCGCAATGGACAGTCTTCTAGGGAAAGACAGAATGGCCCAAGCATATCGTTGGATGCGTCTGCCTTCACTTCTCCGCTGTCCTGCCTGTCCTACAAAACCTAGAAGATAAGTCGAGAACGGAAGCCTTTGGAAGCCTGAACCCTGGAATCCCTGCGCTGCCTGGTCTCGCTGAAGGAGCCGGAAGCGCTCCTCCAGCGTATCAATCTCGAAGCATTTGATCGTCTCTGGCCCCACGGTCCACACCTTGTCATCGTTGAGAGCAAGCTTGCGTGGGCGTTGATTTTCAGCCCTATTGAAGGGAAGTTGAACTTGGGGTCCTGGTAGTACCGACTCCAACATGTAAAGCAAATTTAGCGATCTCACTCACCCGTCCGGTGCTTTCCATGTTCATGGCTGGTCGCGTCGGACACGTGTCAGGCAGGTTTGCGGTAGGAATTGGAGACACTGGACAAATGCCGCAAGGGCAGAACGGCTTTTATCTCACCAGTTGGATGCTTGCACCCTTCTCCAGGCACGCGAAATCCCGAAAACTGGCCAAAAAAGAGACAAAGACGAAGGCCCATTTGCAGGTGCAGCTTGTGGCACACAGTGGTTCGGCTCGTCCAGATCAATGTAGCCACTCCTCTGCGGGCGCAGCATCTTGTCTTCGGAGCTCAGGCTTGGTACTCGTACTATTGCTGATGAGATAAATCCTGCCTTACCTTATAAGGACCTTAAACTATGGGAATTGTGGTATATTCCTTCTTAAGCAGGATTTATATCAACAACCGTAGCAGTACTAGCAGGTGTTAAGTGTCGCAATCATGTGCCACAAAGCATGTCTGAAGATAGGCGAACGGTCCGCTGTCGGGCTATGCCCGTCATATAGGGACCTGAACAAAAATAGTTATAATTAGGAACCCCCCACAAAGTAGTATGGGTAATTATTAAATATAGGGACCTTAATGAAGTAGTTATAATAAGGAACCCCCCAAAGTCTCAAAGTAGTATTGGTAAGTATTAAGGCGCCTATGCCGCCAGGTGCAGTCGAAGAGGCCGGAGGGGAACCACCTCCGCCGCCAGAGCCTGAACAGAGCCGTCTTGAAGAACTAAAAAAATAAGGGGGCCCTACTGATTAGAATAGGGTTTCGGGGCTCCTTTATAGTTTAACTATAATAAGGAAGCCTAACAATAATATTATTCTTCTTCGTCGGACAGTCGTGCCGGTAATTATCCAGGCTTCTAGGTTAGCCAGGTCCAGGGGTGCCAGAAATTCATTTGAAGTCTTCCACTAGGACCAGAGGGCCGAAAAAACGGAACTGAGAGGCAGAAGCCCAGCAGTCGCGAGGGACAGAAGCCCAAAGGTCTCAACAGGCTTCATTACTGCATGTTCATGTGCATGCTAGTCTGCTGTTGCTTAGGGTACTATATTAGGGTCCCCCATTTTTGGAAACCTCCACTTGGTGCCAAAGCAACTTGAAGTTAGGAGGTAGAAATTCATGAGCCCTGTGAAGAGCTCTGCAATCGAGCAATCCTGAGCCTTCCTTGCCATGTCCTTCCTTCTGCCAGTGGTACGGTTGATGATAGAAATCCTGCATTACCCATAATAAGGAATATACCATAATTCCCATAGTTTAGGAGTTGACACTACATTGAGACGCGAAGCTCCGCCGTTGCTCTCCACTACGTCCCCCATCAGCAGCGACGGCAGGGATAAGACCCGCAGCCGAAGGGCGGCCTTGGCATTTGAATGGTAGGTAGGCTCCACCCAGAGATAGAACCAATCAGCTTCATCGAGTTATCCTGGTTATCCTACTTAGAACTTTACCTAGAACCTGCTAACTAAGTCCCTCGACCCTGACCCTCTAAGCAGTGCACCACATTGGTGATGCCAGTAGTCGCTGTCGCAAAGTTCAGCCCAGGTTCAGATGAGTGTACGTAGGTGTGTGTAAAGATGTACGGATGCAGACACAAATGCAAACAAAGACACGGACACAGACAAAGATACAGGTTCAGATAAGGATACGAACAATAGCGATACAGATAGGGATGGACATAGATATACAGGTAGAGATACAGATATCGGCATAGATATCGGAATAGGCGCAGATATAGATACAGATATAGATATGGATTTAGATGCAGATATAGATAGAGATATAGATATGGATATAGATGCAGATATAGATAGAGATATAGATATGGATATAGTTACAGATATGAATATAGATACAGGCGCAGATACCGATGTAGATATAGATACGGATATCACTACAGACACAGATATAGATAGACATAGATGTAGACACACACACACACGCATATACGGAGATACAAATATAGATACGAGCACATATAGAGATATAGATACGGACGTAGGTATTAACATAGACGTACTAGTAGGTGTAAGCTCATCAGGGTGTAAGGCTGGGCCTTCGCCCCCGTGCCAAAGCACGAGAGCCTGCGGCCATGGCACGGGGCGCTCGTCGGTGGTATATGCGACAAGCACAGAGCGATTTGCAGCCAAGCGAAGGACCTGAGCTGAGACGGTGCTTTGGTATGCATTTTTGCGCTCAGAGGCAACATAGGGGCCGTGATAATTAGAACAGGCTTTTTGCGGGTTCCCTTATAATTATGGGTATAGTATGCCCCAAAACCCTATTCTAATTGTTAAGGCCCCTATAATTACACTGAAACCCTCGAGTCGGTGCATGTCTGTCCTTGATTCGTCTGCCTGCGGGGCTCTCGGAACGATATCCATCCGGCAGCCTACGGCTAGACCGGTTTAGGGTTTAGGGTTTAGGGTTTAGATTCAGAGCCTTGAGTGCTGAGAACATCATCCACAGAATAGCAGCTTGGCTGACACAGCATGCGAGCACCAAGTCAGGAAGCGACTGTGGAGTCAAGATGCAGGTCAAAGAGTGTTTCGATCTCGTAGCATCGGAGCAAGTTTACTAACCTCCCAAAGCCAAACTTTGCTCTTTGCGTCCTCGCCATTCTCATAAGGGAGTTTCCGAAAATTGGGGGTACCTTAAAACCCAAAGCCAAATGCAAACCTCATCATCACAAGCGCCTTGTCCACCTGCTCGCGTGGCCTCCGCAGCGACAGGAGCCGCTGGAGCCCCCGAGAGCCACCACAGGGTGCCCGAAAGACCTGGGGAAGGGTTTAGGGTTTAGGGTTTTGGGTTTAGGGTTTAGGAAGACGGTAAAACTCCCGAGTTGTCGCGGCGACCATCGAGAAGCCCCGCAGCCACTGAATTGCGGAATATGCTGTAAAATATATGACAGGCGGTTCTTCGTCTGGGCGCTCTGGGAACTCTAGTGGGCAGGGCTTGTGAAAGAACAGCCTCAGTCTAGAGCCGGGCATAGCCGGAGACTCGCCACTCATCATTCCGGGGTTTGCAAATCGAAAGCCACGGGAGACAGTAAGAGGGAAGGGAAGCGAGGACAGATCGCAAGGACAAATGACAAGCACGTCTCAATATCGCATACGCACACGCAGTCTCAATTTGCTGCACGCTTTGGGCTCGAGCCTCTGCATCACGATCCCACTTGATGCAAAACACGTCGAGGCTGAGTGAAATCACTCCGCGCACCTCTACACAGCAGGGCTTGCAGCAGTCCCTCCGTCTGTGGAGCCTGAAGAAAGAGTTCTTGCCATTTAGCTCCGACCTTGATGTCCAACACTGACCAGAATTGCAGTGTCATTGCAGGGTTGTTGTGAATCAAAGGATCCCTGTGCAAGGCCCCCATAGTAGTCTCGATGCCTCACGGACGGCACCATGGAAGGCCCGTGGATAACACCAACGCCTGAGCATCTGAGACACAACAGAAGGTCTCAGGACATGGGGTGAAGCGTCTTGGAAACTTTTGCGGGGCAGAGTGTAGGGTTTAGATCCAATGGGCACCAAGGGATTATGCAAGCTTTGACGAGAGCAAAAGACCCTTGCAGTATCTTGAGAGCAACCTTATAGTACCCTACGATAATCTTCGACATGAAGCGCAGGGGTCTGACACGTCGATGTTCTTCCTCCGGAGCACTTACGTGGGGGACTTCTGCACTCAGGGTGGCGGAACAGACATCTTAAGGGGCTGCTTCGGCAGTAGCCAGTGACAACCAGCTCTGTGTAGCCAATCGCAGGAACGTGGACAAGCTGCATGGGGCATCTTAGGATTTGCGTCAAGAGCGGGAACCCAATAGTGCGGCTGGTCGAGCTTGCTACTCTGGGAAGCAGACATGTGGAAGGAAATACGGCGGTCCATCAAATGGCAATGTGGGGGGTGCATGTCAACTGCCCTATCAAGAGAGTTAGATCTAATGTTACGTTCAACCTCTAGGCTCATGCCATCTTAATTGAGGTACACTTACAAACTAATGCAGAGGCCTAAACGATTGCTAGCACTCTGCCCATACCATCCTGATATAACGAATTGACTAACTATGGCAGCAGTAACCCGATTACAATCATCTAGGCTACTGCAGGGGTGGCGGTATCCTCGGCCAGAACTAGGCACTCCCCTAACATGAGAAACACCTCCCAGGTGGACGCATCCGCGCATCGTCTGTGTGGTGAGCTTCGCAACCAACCCAAACAACATCCAGGATCTGAGCAACTTTGCCGTTCAGCTCGGGTGCTGTGATGGGAGTTTTAGCTCTAGATTCGTCGGGCACAAGTGACCACCGCTGCCTGAAATCGTAGAGTGCTTTCAAGCACCCAAGGTAATGCATAAAGCCCTGTCTGACTGCCCTTGATTCAAGGAAAGAGCCTTTTCTTGGGATCCCCTCAATAAATTAATGGCCGAGTGGTCTATGAACAGGAGTCTAGAATGGAAAAGCTCAGCCTCAAGCGATCCCCCTGCTTCTTTTTGCCAAGGAGACTCCAAAACCCCTTAATTAAGAAATATATCTTAAATCTTATTAGGGTTCCTATCATAATTTAAGGTATATTCCTTAATTTAGGGGTTTTGGAGTCTCTGGGTTTTGCCGAAGAGGCCGTAGTAGTCGGCGGCAGAGCACAGCTGGATCCAGCGTCCCACGGGCTGAGCAGCTTCGAGGCGCAGGAGGTGTGGAACGGAGGCCAACCCCATGTTTGCCGCAACTGCCCCTAGCCGATGTAGATATGTGAAGCTTCGAATTCCAGGCACAATGATTCCAAAAAATAATAGTAAGAACCATACAAGTAAGAATACTACTTCCAAACACCTGGAGAAGCGCAGCCATGAAACCTGCAAGTCGGAAAATGCTAAGCACAGGTAACATCGGAGCCTCAAAAGAAGGAGCCTGAACAACTACAACAGGGTGTTCTGGCATACCTACTTCCATAATTACAAATGGGCTTACGACTGTTATACTGTGCTTATAGCAGGGAACCCGAAGGCTACGTACGATCCCCGTTGCAGTGCCCGCCTGGTTGCCCACACTTCCGCCTCTGGATCTGGTTGAAAATGTTCCCAGGCGCCATGGGCTGCGCAACCCCCCGCAACCCGGAGCCCTTGAGCCAGTGGCTGAGGCCAATTCAACAAGCTTCCTTGCAGGGACACATACTCTCTATCTCATACTCTCTATATTTCTCTATTTGTTTATTTATTTATTGATATATATATATACACACACATATATTTGTATCTATCTATCGCTCTTATTTATCTATGTACATATGATTTTGGGGCGTCTGTGTCTATATATACAATCTATATATATATATACAGAGAGAGAGAGAGAGAAAGATCATGTATACCTGATGTGTGTGTGTGTATATATATATATACATATACATATACGTATACACATATACGTATATACACACATGCTCGCCAGTATAACTGCCAGGCCCTTTCCTAGCCCCCAAGGATCGTCCAGGGGCCTGCACGCCAAGTGGGAAGCCTCGCGCCAAAGCATGGAAATGGTCACCACTTTGCTGATAAGCTTACAATTGAACCTGCCTGAATCTGGCAACTGCGTGCTCCGCGATCAGGCCTAACACATATCCGTATAAGGACTCACTGCCCATGCACCCTAACCCTTTATAACACAAAGTCTCGCGCACATGAGAAGGATCAGGGTCAGTCTCAACAGCTTTTGAACCCAAGAGTCTCGCCAGAGAGCCTAATACCCCCTGAATTATAAGCTTTAACCATAAGATCAACGCCCGTAGAACTTGAGGTTGACTCCTTCGTTCCGGGGCATAGGGGGCTTTCTTGCCAGCCGAGCAGCTGTTGATCGGTGCATCCGACCGGAGAGATTCATTTGCCAGCTTTGCCTGGAGCCACGAGATGAGCAAGCTTGGACATACTGCTGATGATATAAATCCTGCATTACCTTCAGGACCCTAAACTATGGGAATTCTGGTATATTATATTCCTTATTACGGGTCATAAACGATTTCTATCATCAACCGTCAGAGTCAATGTCACTTAGAGTTGGGGCTTCGGAGCTTCGTGCTGAGAGCTTGGGGTTCATGCGTTTTGGGTATAATGCCCTTATACTTGTAGCCCTTAGTAAGGTCCGTCTACAAGCCGAGAAAGCCCTACAACGCAGATGACACAAGGAAGCCCTCTGAAACTGCAACAGCGGAGTTGCACTGGCTAAAGAAGGAATCCTCTGAACTCGCTCTCAAGCTAAAGCAATCGGGCTCAATCAGAAGCAAACCAAAGCTCTCGGAGAGCTAGAGAAAAAGACCTGCGAACAGCCTTCGTTTTGCCGCCAATGGCTACGCAATCAACTCTCAAGAAGGGGCCCCTGCTGTGAACCCGAAAAGGCATCAGAGGGATCAACTCACATGGAACACCCTAAGCAGTGACATGTCTCTTGCACCAGTCCTAAAGACTTTCTTGATCCTTGATGGCCTTTGCGTGTTGCTTGCTTCAGTTGTGTCACAGCATCCAGGCCCTGCTTCTTAGCCTTCTTGGCTGAAATGACAAACTCAGGGTTGAATCTGAGCATCCAGATTCCTGTGCGCAAAAACTGTACAAAGCTGCGCCGGCACTCTGAAGCACGTTTGGTGAGGGCATCCGAAAGGTTGAAGTCACTTGCCAACCAGATCAGTTTGGTGCGCACTCGGCGCATACCCTCCTTGAGCTGGTGGCCTTGAATGGCTGCCCGTGCATTGGACAGCCCAAGATCTGGCCCTTCATGACGAACCACTGCATCGTAGCCGCCCTTGCTATCTGTGCCCAGAATGCCTGGAACATGGGAAGCTGCTTCTTCGGCAGCTTTAAGAAAATCGTGGCCCTTCTTGACGGTGGCGCCGTTGAGCTCAGCCCAAATCAGGCGGGTCTTAAAGTTGAGGTCCTCTGCCTCAACCATCGCCTGGACTTCGGCATCCGTAGAGCCAATGGCCACTCGCTGAAGCTTCCATGTCTTCCATCCCAACAGCACCAAAGTGCCCGGAACACCACAACTGTGCGAAGGGCCACCGATGAAGGTAAGTAGTCCGCCAGTTGATCCACCCTTCGGCCGATTATTGTGAGCTTGGTCGCCGAGGGTGATCACGTGAATGTCCTGCCAGTGTTTGGCCTCCTTGATGGGCTTGAAGCGAAGCCGCATAGGTTCTTGTCGAATCTCCTCCGTGAGCTGCTGGATCTCCTTGGCCAGGGCAAAGGTTGGCCGACTGGCCAAATCTGATAGAATCAGATTGCAACGGGCACAAATCAGTGGTTGAGTCTGCACTGCTACCCACTGTAGACTGCCCAAAGCAGCCCTGCACTTTGAAACCTCGCGCTCGTTGAGAGGATCATCCAGGTTTCGTCCAGAAACCGCTGCCAGGGAAAAGTCGGCAATGGCCTCGATGTACTGGTCCTGGTTCACCTCAATCACGTTGCCATCATCCGGGTGATAGCTCGAGATGATGTCGGTGCCGGCGTGGCGGTAGGATCCACGCTTTATGGTGCCCCACTTGTAGGCCTGATCCACCTTGCTCCTGATCTCCAGCCACTTGGGATTTTCCAAGTCGCCTGCTCGATTGAAGTCGTCTACATGGCCACCCATCATTCCAATGGTCCGGAAACGGTCCATGTGGTTCCGAGGATTCGGGTTGGGCTCGGTCCAGATCCACATGCAAGGATCCGACAGGATCTTCGTAGCGCCGAGATCCGTGAAAGTGGCATGCAGGTCCAGCCACAACCCCCGTGGCGCCGTTGTTGACCCGTAGAAATCCTTCAGAACTCGCAGGAGTTGATCATCTCTCACTCCCAGCGCACCACGTAATTCGGACACTCCTTGTGTCCAGATGCGCATCTCCTCTTTTGGGGCCGTTTGAAGAAACGCTGTCGACAGGTCAAGGCCTTCCAAAGTCCATCCATTCTGCACCGTCATCTGGTACGCCAGGTTGCGAGTGAGCACAGACTGAACAGGTGCGCTCGAATTGAACCCTTCTTTTAGAAGATCAGGATGCTGGTAGCCGAGGAGGACTATGCGAGCCTTCGCCTTGCGGGTGGCACTGTGGTCGATGGTCGTGTCCATCTTGGTGGCCACCTCCTTGCGTGCCTCCTCGCGCTCTTCCTCAGGTATGGGCTTCCATGTTAGCACCCATCGGCACTTCATGATGCGGCCGCTGGCTCTCGCCTCATCTTCCTCTGCCGCATCAACACATTTCCGAACGGCCTCCTGCTGGATGAAGCTCGTCACCTCCTTGGTCTTTGCTCGCGAAAAAAGAGCCTTGTGAGCAGGACTCAGCTGCTCCCAGCGGACCTCGCAGTCCCTCATCTTCCCCACCAAGTATGCCGAAGGCGACCTGAGGAACTTCTTCATCTGGCGATTGCTGTCCAGATGTAAGTCAATCTCCATGATATAGCCATGATCACACTCTTGTAGAGCCGCATGAAGGGTGAGCTCCTCCTCGTAGTCGTTCACTCGGGCTTTCTTTTGCGAGTCATCATTTGATGAAGTCGCTGTAGTGGCATCTCGTTTTGCGGCGGCCTTTCGCTCCATATCTTCCATCTCCCGGTCGAAGTCCTGAGCCCATTCAGACAAAGTCCCGGGGACGCCCAGCTCCTCCTCTTGGTCGCTGGGGACATAGTCCGGGAGCTCGTAGTCATTGACCGTCTCCTCAGGGACCGGCACAGCCGCTGCTTGATGTTCTGATTGTTTCCTTCGAAGGCGTTTCGAGGGAACCCACGTTTGATCATCGGGCTCCATAGGCAGGTCGGGGTGATGATCGTTGGGATCATCTCCCGGGGGAATCTGCTCGGACAGGTCAGTGTACTCCTTGCTGGGGATCACATCCTGCAAAGATCTCCACTTGGAAGGGTTCTCATCCGTATGTAGATGATGCCAGGCCCGCTCTTGTTCGGTGACGGGCCGCACTGAATGCGCGGCACACCGATACAGCTTTCCACCTATCACGACCCAAATGATGCGTCGTCGAGGGTCGTCGGCGTCTTGATGAGGAACAGTCTCTTGCAGGACCACACGACCTGGGCCGATCCAGTGATATCTCCCTGCCTTCTTGGAGCCACCACGGTTGCCACGATGAACTTCCAGTGGTAGAGCTCGCCGCCACACCTTAACCATGTCGGTGGCCTGAAAGGTCCTCAGAGGCTGACGGGTGATGGAGTTCCTAAGCTTGGAGAGTACCCGTTGTGCTCGTACCTCCTTGGCTCGCTGCTCTGCTTCATGGAGTCAAGAGACGACTGAACTCCGAGAAGGGGGCGTCGTCCCGGAGCTGCGACATGGTAACCTCATCTTCATCAGTGAAGGAGAACTGCTTTCCATAAGCCCATTGATACGAGGAAAACCCTTTCACGAAGGAGGTCTGGTTCAGGGCTCCCGTGGCTAGAGCCAAGCAGGTCTCAGGCAGCAGCGCGGCATTGCCGAGCTGAATCTTCTCCATCACCTGTTTGATGTCCTGCACAGTGGACTCCGCAATGCCATGTGCCCACGCTTCCGCCTCAGCCGGTGGAGCCAGCCAGATATTCACACTCGAACAGAAATCTTGAAAATGCTTCGAGGTAAAGGACTTGGCATTGTCTGGAATGAGGATTTCCGGCTTGGGCTTGTCGCTGAGCCACCTTCTCGAAAAGGCTTGGACCAGTTCCATGCCGGTCTCGCTCTTCATCTCGGATATTGCAAGCCGGAACAAGGGCTCAGCAACTCTGAGCTTCGTGGCGGCATCCACGAAGACCACAAACTTCAGCTTGCACTTGTGAGCCACGCTGGTCCACTCGCCCACGTCTGCCACGACCTGTTGCCATGCTGCAGGAAGTGGCCTCGTAGACAAAGGTGGAATCTGCTTGGAGGAAAGGCCGCCAGGCTGAACAGCTTCGCACTGAGGGCAGGAGAATCTTGCCGCCGCTTCCACCATCCATTGTGGCTTGCCCGCCTCCTTGACGATGCGTGAAAGCTGATGATTCGATGGGTGGCCGGCGGCGTTATGAAACCGCTTGAGCTTTCGCTCCCACTGCGTCCGCTCTTCATCTGTGGGAGCCGGCTGACCAGATTGATCTGCTCGATCCTCTGGCGGCTCTGGTTCAATCTCCGGGGCCGCCTCATCCTCGTTCTCCTCTGCGGCAAAGTTGTAGGCCTCTCCAGACATTCCAAAGTGCCGAAGAGGAAAGAGATGATCTCGCCAAGCTTGGGCCACGGACTTTACAAACCGCCAAGGATAGTCCAATCTGCCCTTGGATTCCATAGCCGGAACCTCCACATGTGGATGCTGCTGAACACACACCTTAGTTTTGAACAGATTGTGGAAGCGAGGGCAGGTGGTCTTGATCAGCCACCGCTTCTTGATGAAGTCACCTTTGTCTCCTTCACGCAGTCCATAGCGACACCCATCAACTCAGCAAGCCAACCAATCCTTGTTGCGCCTCCAGACGGCGCGCTCTAGGTCACGCAAGGCAGGCTCTTTCCACCCCAGGCTTTCGGAAGGCCACTCCCAGAAGATCTCCAGGAGCGAGTTGCGTCCAAGCGCCCATGACAAGAAGGCGCACATTTTGCGCAGCATGCTGCGCTCGTGCCTTCGACGTCCTTCAAGATTCTGTCTGTCCTGCCAAGAGCCATGGTTCAAGTGGCCCCACGGCTGCCACCGATCGCTGCGGGGAGAAAACCAAATTCGCCTTGGCTTGTGCTGCTCGAAGAGCGCCTTCAGGGCTGGGTAGGTCTCCTCCTTATAGAGGTCGTAGCCGTTCACGTGGTTGATTCTCAAGGTACCCAGGCCCTCCGATTGACATGCCGTTGTCAACATAGAAGTGGGGCTGCATCCAATCTCCCAGACGCTGCTTTGGTGGCGATCGGTCACCAGATGTTGCAACTCACCTCGGTAGGTGTTGGTCAAGACAGCCACCATTGCTACAACACCGGCTGCCACCTTCTTGGAGATGGTGGCCTTTACTGGTTTTCGGGTGTCCCTGCCACCGACCAGCTCGTCGTCGATGAGTTCGGCGATGGTCTCCCGGGTGGTCCGTCCTCCATGTCCACCAGGTTCGGGTTCATCAGGACGCCGTCCTCGAGCAAGGCCGTCTCCTTGTACCCCTTCTTCAGGGGCATGTGGACCGCCGTGCGTGCCGCCGTCGACGCTGAAGTGGACGAAGTTGGAGCCTTGGTCGGGGGTGGCAGGGTCACGGCTCTCTTGCGATCGAACTTCTGTATCAGTTGGTGGTACCGGTTCTTGGCATACTCCAAGTCGATCGCAACCTTCACCATCTCTCCCTCCGGCTGAACATCCCCGATGTCCTCGTGGAGCTGCGCCAGGGCCTTTCGTATCGTTGGGAAGTTCTCGGTCTTGCTGTCGGATCCTGGGGCGCCTTCCCTTGGCACATAGGACACCCTGTAGCAGCATATGGCGCAATGCTTCCACTGGGCGTACTTGTTGTTCCCTACCGTGAGCTCCGGGTGCTCGCCGTAGCACGGCCACTGCGTCCGCAAGGCCCTTGGGTCCCGCGTGTCCGGGCCCACTGCTCGCTCGTGGTCCAGCTCCGGAAGCGAAGACTTCTTCGGAGCCATGATTGTTCACCGAGGCGATGTTGTCGAAATGAGGAGAGGGTCTAGGCTGCCCGCTCATCCTCGAGCTGAAAGGATCTGTTGAAGGTGAGCTCTCACTCAAGTGCTTCTGCAACAGACGATTCAAGGCATTCTTGCGGAAATCAGAGCTCAACTCAAGATCCACGCCCTCTCCTACCACAGCACCCAACATCTCAACCGCATACATGAACTTGAGAGGCAAGTCTTCATCAGTGCCCGGTAGGGGATAAGGTTCACTCTCACGCGGAACATTCATCACTGGCTGCTTCACAACAACTGAACAATGTCCCGTCTTGCAGGTCTGGCCTCCAGTGAGGTACGCGGCCACGTCCAGGATGTAGTGGCCTTTCGAGTTTGTGGACAAGTGTCGTGCCTCTTCTGGTGGAAGTTCACGTTTGTTAGCTATATCGGCAGCATTCAGGTAGGAACCGTCATTAAAGTCAATGATCATGCCAGCGCCCTCGGGACCAATGTGACTCATTCCTACCAGAATGGGAACCAACATGTGTGGACGGAACCAGGGCTCAACATACTCCGGTGGATTCGGCAACGCATATACCCCAAACTGCTTCTCATAGCCACTTACCTTGGAGGTGATGGTCACATGATAAAGCGCACGACCCCATGCCCCAGAGCCATACCTGAAATACGGGCGACGGGACTGATCGATAGTGATCGTGGCTCCCTGGTCCTGCTCAATGACGGATGCAATGAGCCTTTGAACACTGGCCTCCGGACCCGCAGAGGCTGTTGCTCCGCAGTCCAAAAGACCCGAAGACGGAGGAAGCGCGTCCTTCTCCTGGGACGCGTAGCAGCCCTTGCCGAGGTCGCCTTCTGAGCCGAGCATCTCCAAGCCATAGGCATTCACACCGGGGAACATCCTTGGATTTTTGCCGTTCTTGCCCTTGTTCATGGGGCCTTTGCCGAGTCCGAAGTGGCCTTTGGTCTTGCCCTTCTTCTTTCCCTTGCCTCCAAGGTAGTACATCTCATAGGGATCGTAGTCATACTCCATCGTGAGGGCACCTTTCGGGCGTCCCTTTGGTGCCCCTTTCTTGCAGTCGCGGGCAAAGTGGCCAAACCCGCCACACTTGTGACACTGGTCACTCTGCTGGGCCACACGAAAGGCGTCTGAAGCTCCAAACCCACGATCCTTGCGAACGGCAGCGGTGGCCTGTTGTGCACGCTTCCAGGTCAAAGCCGCGTCGGCGGCCATAGCCTCCGCAGCTCTCTCAGCCTGCAAAGCATCTCTCACCGTAGGATCATCCAACTCCGCCGCCGTGTAAACCTCGGGGTCTGGATCAGCGGGCACCTGATCCCACTCATCCTGCCATGCCTCTGCTCCTTCGCCATAGAACTGAGTCTCGTCCCAAGGCTCCTCAGGCCACTGATCGCCACCCCAATGGCCGCTCTCGTGCCACTGTGCCTCAAAGCCGGCCTGCTCATCGAGGTGGAAGACCTGAGCACCGCCAGGTAGGTGAGAACCATGCCCTTGGCGACGAACCCCAGAAAGCTGCTCATCCCACAAGATCTGGAGGGCATTCGACACCGACTCAAAGTCAAGCCTGTTCGCCGTGGAAGAGAGCACATCTCTGCGCTCCTCCAAGGTCAAGCTGGCCGCCTGCAAGAGTCTCCAGCCCCTGAGCACATCCAGAATAAAGGAATCGAAGCTCTCATCGTCGGTCTGCACCCCTTTTGGGTGCTTTTCTGGCGGCCGCAAGGAGCGGCGCGAGGTCGTGGATCCTGCCTCCGGGGGTGTCTGTCCCTCTCCGCCTTGATCTTCAGGAGGTGCACGGCCGGGGGAACGACCTCCACCATCCGCTGGCGCATCTTCGGCCGCAACTTCGGCGTCTTGATCCTCGGGGGCCGGTTCATCCGGCCAATCATCATCATCATCATGCCATCCACGGCGCCAACGGGACCATGAGTCCTCGCTCCACCGGTCTCGTTCCGATGTCTCCTCCTCCTTCTTCAGAAGAGTCTCCAAGCCAAACAGCTGCTTATCCATTGTAAGCCCCTGACGCTCCTCTCGTAAACGAACCAGGGCCTCATTGAACTCCTCGAATCCCAAGGTCTCCCTGACGAGGAAAGTCGTGATGGCCTCGCCGGGCTGACGTCTAAACTGGAAGTACTGGGACATGATAGCAGCAGCGTTCGGGAGGGATCTTCGGACTAAGGGGGACTGGGCGAGCTTGCGAAGGTAGATCAAGACCCCCAAGTCGTTGTCAAACTCTCCTTGTGGCCAGGACATCGCGAGCAACCTGGCCGACCCCGTCAAGCGACCGATCAACCGGGTCGCCAAGTAGCGGCGCTGTGCGTGCTTGGTTCCCTGAACATACCAAGCAACTTCTCTGGCGTATCGGCGCCATCCCTTCGGATGGCCGTCCCATGCTGGGATGGAAGCTCCTCCTCCTCCTGGATCAACAAAAGGCATTGTTGCTTTTCCTCGTCACCACCGGCTCAACCAGAAACCACAAATGAAAACCACCTGCAGTCGCGGATCAAGCCAGAAGCAAAGAAGATGATCACAAAGCCCTTGCTCTCCAGCCACGCTATCCGAACACTAGTTCCAAGTGTAGGTGAGGAGGTTCGGGACAGCTTCCTGGCCGCTCGCAGCAATCAGGTCTCGGATCGCTGCTCCGCTACCAGTGCAACAGCGGAGTTGCACTGGCTAAAGAAGGAATCCTCTGAACTCGCTCTCAAGCTAAAGCAATCGGGCTCAATCAGAAGCAAACCAAAGCTCTCGGAGAGCTAGAGAAAAAGACCTGCGAACAGCCTTCGTTTTGCCGCCAATGGCTACGCAATCAGCTCTCAAGAAGGGGCCCCTGCTGTGAACCCGAAAAGGCATCAGAGGGATCAACTCACATGGAACACCCTAAGCAGTGACATGTCTCTTGCAGAAACCGAGCTTTGCAAACCCCCCCCCCAAAAAAAAAAGAACCGCCTTTCCGAAAACCCCCACCTGGACTTCGTAGAAGGGCTCCACTGCCGACAGGTACGGCCTGGTCACTTGGGGTCTTAGGTTTTTGGTGCTCAGGACGAAGGGTTTTTGAGAAGCTTAGGGTGAAGGAGGCTTCAAGCGCAGGGGTTTAAGTTTTAGTGCTTTTGGTTCCCAGGTCGGTTCAGAGTTTAAGAGCTAGGGGTTAGGGTTCAGGGAAGTACGGGTTAGGGGTGGAGGTTTAAGGCTTCAAGCGTCAAACAAAATGAAATTAGGGTTTGGGAGTCGGGATTCTTTTTTTTTTGTAAACCGTAACATCTGGCGCAGGAGTTGAGGATATGGGTACAAGTAGCTGGCTTTAGGGTTACGGGGTTTAAGGCTCAGGAACAGGAGGCTAAGGCTTTGCATCGTTCCTTGCGGTTCTGGGTGCAGGGGTTTTCGGAAAGTTTAGGAGCCTAGGCGGTCCTGGGAAGCCGAAAGTACTGGGAAGCCGAACTTAGAGTTAGATCGGACCTAATCTCGTGTAGGGCTGGGTTTGGAGCCTATGGTTGGCGCTCACAACCCTGGGGGCCGCACCTGGTCAAATACACTGCGCCGCGATCTCCAATCAGCCCGCTGGCCTGCACATCAAAGAAGGTTCGGAAGGTCAGCAGCATACTTGGAGGATCATGGGCCTTCATGGGTAGTTATAAGTGGGGTTATAAGTAGGGTAACTATAGTCATAATCCAAATTAGGGGACTTATAACCCCCCTGATAACTACCCATGAACCTCCAAGTAGGGTTTAGGAGTTTGGGGTTTAGGGTTTAGGGTTCGACAGACTTGCATCTCAACCCATGCAGCTGCGTGCCCGTGTTGCAAATCCGCTGGGAAAAACCTACGGCCTCGCAGCCAAAATCTTGGGTTTAGGGTTTAGGGGTTTAGGGGGGTCTATGGCATGTCAGCCCGGGCATATACCCGGCCACCTCGAAAACGGAGAGGTTGGTGGGACTACCGACTGGCGCATCTGCAAGGAACGGCGCTTCCTGGTGCGAGGCCAGAGGTTCGGATGTGCTTCTCGGTCTACGGTCGGACCCCGGAACATCACACTGGGGCCTTTGTATCTGCATTTTCATCGGGATCCAACACTACTCAGGTGAAATGACGGCTTCTTGGGTGTCCATCTGTTCCATGGCGTTCACGAACTTACGATGTGGGGCTTCAGCCAGCACACCGCAGCGTGTGGACTGAAGACTGGTAATGAACAAATTCTTTGCGACTCTGGGATGATGAAATAAAGTTGGGCCAAATATAGACCCTGAGTAGCAGGATCCCAATTACAAGGATCCCTGAACAGTGTTACGTCGAACTTGCGAAACCTACTCCAGACCCATGGAACAAGCAGATCTACAGCGCTTCCAGTTCCGCGCCTGTGCGAGCGACGTTCCCCAGAAGCGAGGGCGGAAGGCTGCACCCGAGACTTCGCCGGTGTCCTCGCAACATTCGTCTTTCACTCTACTACTCGGCAAGAGGGTACTGTGGCATACTGACGGTATACTTACATCGAGGAACCCTCAGGAATAGTTTAGTATGAGCAATGCTGCAGGCCCGTATTGTCTAAACCGGCCCTAGCGGGAGGCACTCTGTGCTGGAACTCCCGTTGCAGCCCATCCTTCCCAGCCTTGCCCCTTAATGTCCCAACTCCTTCACTCCACCCCAAGCCGACACCCGATTTCGAGCCCCATGCGCAAGCCCCCGACCCTCCAAGTACCCTCAAATTGCGGTAAAGGGTCCCAAATTACTTGCCCTGGAAAACCCTGTAAAGACCCATCCGACCCACCACGACAACCCTGTGGGTCTGGGTGTCGCGCCATGGCGGCGTAAAGGCTCAATGACCGGCCCGAACAAAGGTTGTTGTTCCTTGGGGCTTTCGAGTTTAGGGGGTTTCTTGGGGGTTTAGGCTTAGGTGCTTGAAGGGTTCTGTTAGGGTTCTACTAGGGTTCTATGTGGGTTGGGGGTTTAAGGGTTTAGGGTGGAGGTTGTTAAAGGCAACCAACATTGCAATGGATCCCCTAATGCCAGAGCATCAGACCGAGAGAAAATGCGCGAGGAACCCCAGGGAGTAGTGCGATTCGGGACTTTCCGAAAATCGGGGTACCTTATTTTGGGGTCCTTAATAATAAGGATCCTACTATTCAGGGTACTATATTAGGGTCCCCTATTTTCGGAAACCCCCATCACGATTTAAAGAGGAGATCCTGGATCAGCCTGAACCAGTGAAGACCCGTGACTTCCCGAAGGTCTCTGTGGTGGGGCGAAAGACCCTTGCGAGTCGATACCTGCAGAAAGCTTGCGCCTGTTTTGATTTGATTTCATTATAGCCTGCTTCTACATTGCAGAAGTGGGGAGCTTACCAGATTGGAGGGCGACATCCGAGTAGATGAGTAGACCCTGACTTTGGGGAAAGAGGCTTCGGCTTCGAGCCGTCGGCTCTCCGCCAAGGGTTTACAGCTGCTCAGAAATGGGAGAAGATGCACTGCTACAACCCAGGAATACGCACTTCGACAACGCAGCTTCAACTGGCAGAGAAGCCTCTACCATTTACCAAAGACTATATGGGGGTTTCCGAAAATAGGGGACCCCAATATAGTACCTTAAATAGTAGGATCCTTATAATAAGGACCCCAAAATAAGGTACCCCAATTTTCGAAAACTCCTATATTCCTTAGGGCCCAGGGCTCCTCAATTTTGGCCGTCGTGCAACCAGGAAGCAGCTGATGGCAAGTCCACTGGTTGTTCAGTTCCTGGCAGTGCTTCCACGAACTAACAGTGGAGACTCAGGAGCCCCGGATCAAACCTCTGCAGGCCGAGTTCAAACAATGCTCCACTTCTTGTTTTGCTGCAACATCCCGTTGAACGAGGGGTTGTCTTCCCAGGTCGCCGACCCACCTAATTTGAAAGAACCTTCGAGCCTTTTTACTCTAGTGGCCTATGGCCTTAAAACGGAAAAGAATGTCCTCCAAAGCACGCTGCGCGATAGCATGACGCTGCTCGGCCTCGTGGAAGGGGCACCAGATTGCAGTATATATTACAGATCTTCTGATGATATTTTCATTCGATTAGAGTAATGGTAGATTAGGGTGCATCTTAATTAGGTGTCTCAAGTTCGAGGAAGTCGGCTGAAAGGCAAGTCGTGACAGCGTCACTGTCTTCATCTGATGAGGACGGCTCGGCCTCAGAAAAGTTGCAACCACCTCTGATGCGAGCCATCCGGATTGCTCCCGAGAGCGTGTCGACGGCTCTGTCCTCTCAGAAGGTCGGTGCGGGTCGAGGGCACCTATGGGAATTGGTCTCAAAGAGGCCCTGCCCACCAATTCCAAGAGCCGGCTGTCAAGTTCCAAAGAGAACTAGCTTGTACCCATAGACGCCTAAGTAGTTCCTTTCTGTGGTTTATACTTAGAATCCTATAAGGTAATCCCAAAAACCCAAACTACTTGGGGGCCTATGGGTAAACTACCTCGGTAGTTCGAGAAAAAATGTCAGCTCGCGGACATGCTTTCGGGGTCCATGCTCAAGACATCAGCGCCCTTGCTCCCAAAAAGAATCTAGCTGCCGAGTCCCCGGGCCCAAAACAGGCCGAAACCTTCCCAGTTCCCATGCTCCACCTACTGTTGATGATATAAATCCTGCATTACCCTGAGGACCCTAAACTACGGGAATTATGGTATATTCCTTATTATGGGTAATGCAGGATTTATACCATCAACCGTATGGTACTTGTTTGCAGTCTGTGGCAGTCCGGCGGCTCAACGATTCCCACGAAAACCGCTTTCTCCACGGACTTCGAAGCCTACCAAGGGGTTTAGGTCAGTTTAGGTTTCAGGGTCAATGGTTGTAAGGATACAGACACTGGGTTGGGGTAAAATTTTAAGAGGATGTCAGACTTGCGCAGGCATTTGGCATACGTTGGCAGCCCCAATTGTTCAAGCTTTCTTCAGGTTAGTATGCTGCAAACGAGTTTATAAGCTATAAATGACTGTCTCCACCGCTGCAGGATTCAAGAAACGGTACTGAATCCAAAGAACAGCTTAGGGCTTAAAGGCTTTTAGGGGTTAGGGATTAGGGTCTGTTTTATGTGCCCGAACCGATCAAACGATCAAGAAAACCCGAGCAAACTGCAGAAGCCTGTGGATTCCTCACAAGGCAGGACTTGGCCTGCTACAAACTACGGTTGATGATATAAATCCTACATTACCTTAAGAACCCAACTATGGGAATTATCGTATATTCCTTACTATGGGTAATGCAGGATTTATACCATCAACCGTATCAACCCGCCCAAGGATCGACAGTTTTCTGTGCAATTGAGCAGACCCGATGCGATTCTAAATTGATGCCTGGGGACAAGATACCATAGACCCGCAAAACCCGAATCAACAACCTGCTCCCTGTGAAGCCTAAACCCCGAACCTGAACCCTAAACCCTAAACCTCAACCCTAAACCCCAATGCAACAAGTTACCGAACGGAGCAGCAGCCCTGAGCTGCCCCAAGTGTCCGTGCCTCCAGCAGTACCCACTGAGTGGCATTCAACACCTCTGGCCGAACAAGTACTGTCTGTCATGCATGTATATTCTTGGTGTAATATGTTGTGGTACATTGTTGTTTTTGGTCGTATAATACAGTACACAATACATGGTAGTGGATGATGATAAACTAGTCACGATTATGGTCGATAATCTGTCAGAACTGTCAAGGATCGTGGTATGTTTCAGCGCAGGCAAGGCCGCATGGACCTTGCGGACATCCCCCATTGAAACATGCTCTGAGACAAATCTGAAGTATAGATTCGCGATACTTCGCGATTGTAGGGTTGAGGCCCTGCATGCCTCAACCATTAAACTACAAACCCCTACTCCGAGCCCCATATGAAACTCCAAACTACGGTTTTCGCTGCAAGCGAACACATGGAACAAAATGCTGTCTTGTGCTGCCCTGGTCCTCAGAAAGGGTGCCTAGGTAGCCAGAATGGGGTTTTTGGGACCCACTGTGCTGTGATCATAATAAGGAGCCTGGGGTAGGGTTTAGGGAGCCCCTCCGGAAGAATCATGGTAACTCTTCCGACCCCTTTCTTTTTATCTCACCATGCCATCTCCGCCGGGCAGGTGCAGCTCTGATTTTTCCCTCGACTCTTAAGGGGAATACTCAAACTTCTGCCAGCTTCTGCTTAATCAGTTCGGAACTCGTCGTAGACTGCCTCCTAGCCTCGTCATCCAGGCGGTCGTAGATTCTCTGAACTATTTCTTCGCCGGATTCAGCGACAGCCAGGGGATCGTCGACGCCCACAATCTCACAAGCTGCAAACAAGTCCTTCCGGGTTTGACCTTTCGCGATGCAAGTTCTCACGACTGCAGCGATCTTATCAGAACGGGCCTGCGCTCTTCGACGCTCCCTGCTGCGACTGCGATCTCGAGCATCTCGTTCAGCCTGCTCCTGACGTTGCTGCTGACGTTGTCTGGCCTGCCATTCTGGATTGTCGGGATCCCAATCTGGACCAGGATCCATGTACTTGTGCCATGCTTCCATAAAGTCTGTGATGCCGTGCTCATAACCATAGTCCGCAATATCGGCAGCCCAGCCCATCGCTTCAATCGGCTAAGGCGGCGAGCTGCCAAACTGCACCCGCTAACATCTGGTATCGGCCTCTAGCACCATTCTAGCATATCAGTTTGGACCCCATAGCCTTATAGCCCAACCATCACACCCATCTGTGCTCGAAGCAGCGGAAGCGGGCGTGAGAAGTGCAGTTTCCAGTGAACCCTTCGCAGCAGTTACGCTTGGAAGAAACCAATATAGGGCCACATGATCGTACTTTCTAGCATGTTACAGTATAACATAACATGTTATAGTCCAGTATAGTAGAACAAACCAATTTGGGTAGCTCTCTAAATTAGGGTATTTTGGGGTTCCCGAAGTATAGGATGAGAGGTTCCCTATAGGGGCCATGATTTTGAGTTACCAATATAGGGGCGGAATGATTAGCAGTACTACTACTACCCCTAATCGTCATTTATGGCCCATCTATTCATGTTGAGAGACCTGCTTGTAGCATTGCCAGCAGGACTGCAAGATAAGTCCACAACTTGGTCAAACTGCCCCAAGCCCTCAACACCCTAAAGCCCAAAACCCTAACTTCTAACATCCTCTGACCCCCTAAACTCCAAAACCCCTAAACCCCTACTATTCAAACACTCTTCTGGGGCCCGGGCGATGCTATTGATGAGCTCCTTCTGAGTCTGAACAGAGTGCGTGTAGGATGCAAAGACTGCCTGGCAAAAATGCCGCACAGCGGCTCAGAGTTCCGAGGCTTCAGGGCGTTTTGGGGGGCGGGGGGGTCTAGGAGTTTAGGGTTTAGGGTTTTAGGGTTGGGGTTTAGGAGTTTAAGGGGCTTTTCGGGCGGGTTTGGGGGTTTTGGGTTGAGGGTTTCGGGTTTAGAGCTTTCGGGGCTGAACAGGACTCATGTGCTTGTTTTGAAAAGCAGCGCACCGCTCCGATCCGCGCGTAAGCCACGAAAACCGCAAGATGTTCTCAGTAGGGACTCGAGTATAGGGTTTAGGGTTTAGGGCTCCCCCTTTCTTCGTCGTAAGTCAAAGAAGTTGGGCGCTCGTCGCCTAATTTGGAGCTCCCGCTCAATTCCGGGCCTGCTGTGCCTCCAACGAAAAGAGCGCCAGGGGAACAAAGACCTCAGCACAGCGAGATGCTTCAGCTGTCATCCCTCTGCCTCGGGCGAGGGCTCGAATCTAAAGCCCAATGCCAACCACAGCTGCCACCAAACTGTTTTTTTTAAGCAGGATTCTGAAGCTATCCCGTTTGCCCCCCCTGGGACCCCTTGAGACTTAAGCCTCCTGGCGCCTCTCACCCGCAACTCCAGCCGAAACTCCGGCTCATCTTAGTAAGTCGGTTATAAGTAGAGTTATAAGTACCCTAAAGGGAGTTGCCCTAATTATAACCCTACTTATAACCGACTTATGCGCAACGGCGGAATCAGGGGGCGACTTAGACAAGTCTTAGCTTTAGAGATCCCTCAAGGTCCCGCAACCCGTTCTGACATCCGCCGAACATTGAATCCTCAGGCTGGGATCTGAACTACTATTTAGGGATTACAGTTTAGGGTTTGGGGTTTGGGGTTTGGGGTTTAGGGTTTGGGGGTTTAGGGATTTAGGGGTTTAGGGGTTTTAGGGTTTAGGGTTTAGGGTTCAGGCAGGGTTGAGGAGGACACAGGCCAAGGCCAAAGCTTGGCTAAGCAAGGAATGAATCCAAACTCCGGGAGTTCGTAATCGTTTTAACCATGACTTCGAGTGAAGAGCGGAAGATCCAGACATCCTGGGAAGGGCTCCGAGGGGAAACCTCTCTAGAGAGTATACTATTGTACTATTATTGTACTATACCAGTATATTATAACATAATATTATAGTTTGGTATAGTACATTACAGAATATTATATAAATATATGTGATAGGCCGGAGCCTGGCAACCTGAAGCAAGGGAGTTCACTGGCTGTCTCAGGCGGCGTCCCCGATACATGCACAGAGCATGATGACGGTGGGGCACAGCATCGCTATGCGAAAAGGCACACCTGGGTTGCGGGACTGGGTACAGTATGTGCCGAGTTTGAGGGTTGTTTTTGAGATTCGGAGCACGGCGATGGGGCTCCAGTGGTTTTTGCATCGGTCCTTTGCTATGGCCTACGTCGGTCGTTCGGGCACTTGTGTTTTGAATCTCCTTGTTGACGGTTCTGATTCACATCCCGACCATGGCTAAATTACTAAAGAACACATCCCGGCCCACGCCGGCGAGTCTCCAAAATTAGAAACCTACCAGCAAGCCCCAGGACTGAAGAGCACATCTACGCCGCGCCGTGCTCGTCTTTTGCTTCTGGCCAAGCAGCTGCATCGTGGCATGGGGCAGTAAGCAGAGCTCCTTTGAAGGGCTAAGGTTGACAATCCCTAAGGGTCCAAGTACCCATTATTTAAGGACTTTGGGGCCTTTTTTGGTACCTAAAACCATAAATAAGGACTACTTGGACCCTTAGGGAATGGAAGGACGGAAAGGGCTTAGGGCTTAGGGCTTTCTTTGCTCTCTATCGCCCCGAAATCTCTCCGCCGGACACCCATTTCTAAGACTGACAAGTTGGCCGAGCGCTTTCAGGGGCTGAGATTTGGGGGTTTAGGGCTGGGCATCTTGGGTTGCCAGCTCGGGGCGTTGAGGATGGCAGCGGCACCGTTGCATGTGGAACAGAGTTTAGGGTTTAGGGTTTAGGGTCTAGGGTTTAGGGTCTTAGGGTTTAGGGTTTAGGGTTGCCATCTCTCCCCTCTCCATCGTCGGAACCCCAAAAAACCCCTTCAAAAACAATCCCATAGACGTAGGATAAGAACCGCTTTTTAAGCGAAGGAGACGGTATAGGAACCCTCCGAGAGGACCCTGGGCTAAGAAAAGGGGGCCTTAATCATTAGAATAGGTGTTTGGGCTTCTTTATGGTACAGAGGTATAGTAAGGAACCCTATAAGGATTTATGTAGGCACGTATTTTAGGTTTCTATATATATATATAAATAATATATATATATATATATATATTTTTGATGCAACCAAGTGTCTCACTCACCTCCTCCTCTTTACAGGAGGTCACGGCGCCAGTCTGACGGACATGGGCTGTAATGTAGGGGCCTTAATAATTAGAATAGGGCTTTGGAGTATATTATACCATCTTTACAATAAGGAGCCCCTGAAATAGTACAGGTAATGATTCATGCCCCTTTATTATGGGTTTCTATACTCATCACTCTCAGTCAGTCAGTCGGTCATACGCCGGGCGGCGCGTGGACGGGTAAACTGGCACACCGCACGGTTCCAAACATGAGGCTTCTGCACAAGTCTGGCTACGGCTGATGGAATAAATCCTGCATGACCCATAATAAGGAATATACCATAATTCCCATAGTTCAGGGTCTTTAAGGCAATGCAGGATTTATATCATCAACAGTAGCTCACACTGGCTTTCAAGGAACTGACATGCTTTGGCCCTAACAAATGTGACCCATTCTGGTCGTGGCCTCCCCACTCTTCTCACACACTTGTTGCAGGCTGCAATGTTTCACGAATAAATGCAGAGCTGTGCAAGGGGTGGTCGCATGCCGGCACTTTCCCGAAAAGGAGAAGTTGTCGTTTCAAGAGCAAGTCCGTAGCAGCGGGGTAGCAAGCTCTGCGCAGAACTTTCGTATGGGGCACTCTCGAAATGAAAGCGGCTGGGATGCCAAAAACTACTTCGCGGGCAACGGCTTTGAAACCCATCAAGACGCCGACGATCCGCAGAAGATAAACACTAGCAGCTCAGGGAATACATCAGCTTCCTTTCAACAAGAGCTTTATAATAATAGATTTGAACCTTCCGGTCCCGCGATATTGAAGACTGCTTCCAAACTTTTTGGACTTCAAGAAAATCCCACGTTGCCGTCCCGATTCTCCGACCAAGTTCATGCCCTGGTAGACAATCGTGAATCCCAAATAGTCGATGCCTGTTTATTGGCGAAATGTGCTCGCCCGTCGGAGTCCGAATGACACTCACTCACTTCTCTACCACTATGTACTCAAGAAGCCGTAAGAAATAGCATGATTGATTTTTCTGGCCCCAATCTGTCCACAGGACTTCTTTATGTATTTTGCTGCCAAGTTCAACGGTCAGGGGGCTGAGGCGATCGGTGCTTGGAACCTTACCGCAGCAGCTAGCAGTGAGAGCTGTAATACATATAATGGTCAAATGGTCGGAGAACGAAAAGCTTCCCATTGTAGGAGGTGACGTAGGTTTGGGTAACACCAGTGCAACAAGCCGGCATCGACAAAGACCATCCTCACAAGTGAAGCCACAATCCGGACCTCACTTCGTCTCTTCAGGATATGCTTTGCGCAACTGGGCCGACCTCCTTCTTCTGTAGTCGGCTGGCCTCAGGGAGAGCATCCCGGCAACTGGGGTTTTAACCGAATTTTGACCTTTGAGCACGAAAGGAAAGCACTTACGCAGCCAAGCTGCTGGAGTCGTTCCCACGCTCCGCAACGTTCGCCGCGGCGTGTCCGACCAAGGGAACATGGCCTTGCGTGGTGTGCCAGGAGCGCACGCGCCCCAAGCACGAAAGAGCTGTGCGACACCAGAAAACAAAGGTGCGCCCGTGGCATGACCGTCTGATGCTAAATGCAACCTGCTACTACCGCGCCTGCTTGCGATGGCTACTGTGATAATCTTGATAAGGAATCGCATAAATCCGTAAGGCGCAGACTCGGCGCGGGCTAATCATGCAGAAGTCGGCTGCTTCCTGAAAGGCAAGCAATGACAAGCATCTGTGCAGCGTCTTGTTCGGGAGTAGTTGGGATGATGCTTTGGCCTTTGGCCAGGACAAGTCTCGCATGTCCAACCTCAGTGCTGACTCATCTGGCTACCAACAGGTTATCGGAGAATGCTACCGACACTGACTTTCATACAAAACGGCATATGGTTAGACTCCGTTGTCATCCTTGGCTTTGTGGATTTTCCATAAGCAACTGCGGCTGCAGCTGGAGCGAACAAAGCATTGTCCAGGATTCGGTGGGTGGGGCACAGAACTGTCACGGCCGGACCCAAAATCGTACCTAACAGTACCCTATAATACATTATAGTACACCATAGCACACGACAGCATAAATTGAAGTCTATTATGGTATATTCTAGTGCATTGACAGTACATTACAAGATATTATGATTATCATTATTGTTGTTGTGATTATTGTTATTATTATTATTATCATTATTATTATTATTATTAGTAGTAGTAGTAGTACTATTGTCATCGTCATCATCATTGTTCTTCTTATTCTTGTTCTTATTCTTATTATTGGATATGAATATGTTAGCACATCATCGCCAAGACCTTGGCTCGGGATGCGTTTTCTGCTCCCGGGGGCCTGGGAGACGACGGCGCGGTTCGTCCGGGGGGAGCCCCGGTAGCTCCTGGCGTAGGGTTCAGGGTTTGGGGTTTAGGCGTCAGGGTTCAGGGTTCAGGGTTTAGGGCGGTTTGGGGTTTTGTGGTTTAAGGTTCAGGGTTGAGGGTTCGGGGTTTTGGGGGGTTTAAGGTTTGGGCGGTTTGGGGTTCAGGGTTTAGGGGGTTTAAGGTTTGGGTTTAGGGTTCGGGGTTTTGGGGGGTTTAAGGTTTGGGCGGTTTGGGGTTCAGGGTTTAGGGGGTTTAAGGTTCAGGGTTTAGGGCGGTTTGGGGTTTTGTGGGGGTTTAAGGTTCAGGGTTGAGGGTTCGGGGTTTTGGGGGGTTTAAGGTTTGGGGTTCCGGAGTCATGGTGCAGGCTTTGGGGTTCAGGGGTTATAGGGGTTAGGTTCCGGGGTTAGGGCGGTTAGGGGCTAGGAATCAGGGTTTGGGCGGTTTGGGGTTCATGGTGCAGGCTTTGGGGTTTTCCGGGCTCATGGTGCCGGGTTCATGGTGCAGGCTTTAGGGCTCAGGTTTTAGGGTTCAGGGGTCAGGGTTTAGGGTTCACGGTGCAGGTTTTAGAGCTCAGGGGTTATAGGGGTTAGGGTTTCAGGGGTTAGGGGTCAGGGTTCAGGGGTTAGGGTTCAGGGTTGAATGTTCAGGGTGCAGGGTTCAGGGCGTTGGGTTTTTTGGGGGTTGAAGTCTTCAGTCCCAGAATGCTGAAACCGGACTCGAACAAGTCCCAGACACTCACAGAACGGGATTAAGCGCAGGGGTTTAGGGTTTGGGTTTAGGATGCCGGCATGTTGTCCGAACAGAAACAGCCGCTCAACAAGAGAGTGTGTAGATCGGCTGGATTGCCATGCTCAAGTCGTGAGTCCAGCGTCTTGGTTCTGGGGCTCCGTAACATTCGACACGATGATAAAAAAAAACACAAATGTTCATGATATCAGCAAGAACACTGATTATAGCAAAAACCCACGATTTTCCAGGCCCAGAGCCGGAAGCAACACCAAAATCGCGGCCCCACGCTATACTTGTATTATCCGCACTGCCTCGGGTTCCAATCATCGCCTTCGGAGCCGCCGGTCAGAAGGCCTTGCCCAGCAGACGACACGGTTTAGGGTTTTAGACTTCAGGTTTTGCGGCTACGGTTTGAGGCTTACGGTTTAGGGATTCGGGGTTTGGGGCTTTTGGCTTAGGGCTGCCGGGTTTTGGGATTCAAGGCTTAGGGTTTCGGGGTTTCCGCTTCGGCACTGGGCTTTTCTATTTACATTCGCGTTTCTCATCAACTGTCTATCAACAGCTCCAAGCTTCAGCAGAGAACGGCGTGGATTTCATAGCTACAAAGAGCCCGAGAATCAGCGCTACAGCATGTTTACTAGTCTTCGACACTCCTCACAGTAGTCCTGGCATGTCCTAGCTTTTCGCAAGACTGAGGTTTGGGCAAATCTTATACCCTGAATGCTTGTTGGTATACGTTATTCTTAGCATTGGAACTAATATCCGAAAAAAGTATTGGTTTCTAGTATTAGTATGAATACCCAGGCTTCTGAAGGCTTCCTAACGACAGGACACCCTGCCTCCTGCAAGAGTGCCCTGCAGTTTCCCGACACGCTCGCGCACCTTAGAGGTGACCAGTTTCAGGCTGAATGATTACTGGCTAAAGCCTGAACCTTGGTGTATGCCGAAGGTAGCACCGTCACTTGCGCCC
>CAJNJA010026741.1:0-30700 GCA_905231915.1 Symbiodinium necroappetens | reverse complement strand
TGACGGCCCATCGAAGCCTCCGGCTCAAGGTGAGTTTTTGTTGGGGAGGGGTAGTCTTGTACATAGCTGCGCCCCGCCAGAGGGTGTGTTCCTGGCATAGCTGATGCCATGGAAGGACAATCGCGAACTAGGCTCTTGCCGTGTGCTGAGCCCACCCGCCAGGATGAACCGAATATCGCAGAGGGTCAGGTGGGAGTTAGAGCGACTTCACCATCATTTTTACAACAATCGAAGGAAATTTGCAGGAAGGAATCGGCCCTCAAGGCCTCAAGGGGCGCCGCAAAGCAGACGACTCAGTCTTGGGAGCAGTCGATTGTTCCCCGCAGCATGAAGGCGAAGACATTGACATGCACTCACCATACAACAAGATTCCTTTTTCGTTATCACAGTGTTTTGTATGCTAGCCAGCCTCCAGGATCCCTCAGGCAGCAACGCGACCTTCTTGTCAGCTGTGCCCTCTCAGTGGCACAACGCGCCCACGACCAAGGACAGCATGATGTTGCTAAGGTTCCAGGCAGCTCAGCCCTGGACCTTGAGGCTATGGACTCGCCCTCAACAGGCAGGGGACGATAGCAGAGGCTGCCCTCATGGGAGACCGCGCCGCAGACCCGGCCCTCGCCCCTCATGCATCACGTCTGGAGTGTGTCTCGTGTGTCTCGAGCCCCAGCCCCTTCACCTCAAGCGCAGCGCAGCCGCAGTGGTCCGAAGCCAAGCCCCCACTGTGACTAAACTGTCCTGCCCCGACACCTTTTTTGCTTGCACTCAGGTTGTGACCAAATTGGTGAGATGCCGGACGGAGCAAGCAGGACCGGTAGTCAGAGAATCAGTGTCTTAGCCAGTGCTGGCAAGTGCCCAGCATTGGGTCTGCCTAGATAACAGGGAGTGCGCGGGTGCTGCCTCAAACATGCCGCCCCGTGACCCCGGCGCTGCTCGGTGCCCCCCGCTCTCGCTATAGACCGGACGGGACACGCCGACGCACGGCCAACGAATGGTTGAATAGGAAAGGTGAAAGGGAGACGGCAAAGGCCAGGGCAAAGGCCCGATCCGGTCAGAACCATCCAATCCACATAACCTGTGCCTTAATGCCTTAACTCAGGCACTTCTTTGGATCTATCAAGCTCGGGCCCCAGCTCGCAACTCTGAGTTCGGGGACTTGCACCCTATGCTGAGGTCCCTTCTTGGATCAGGTGCAACTGTGCAGCTCCATCGCAGAAAGGCATGGATTGCGCTACTGGAGGATTGGCCGAATTTTCAGCAGCAACATGATGCAGCGGAGCTTCTCTCCTACATCGTGGGGAAGCTCGGGTCCCAGCCGCTGCTGGCGCATGGGAAGCCCATGAATGGGCCCCAGCATCATACTCATCAACACGTGACACACGTTCCACACACCATGCTGCCATGCACGCCCCATCGTAACCTGCAAGACCTAGTTGAGCAGTGGGATTGCGACCAAGACACTGGGCAAGTGTGCGCCACATCTCAAGGTTGCCCGACTTTTTGTGCATCCAACTGCTCAGATTTCATGGCGGCACGGGAGGCGAGATCAACAAGCTCACACACACCGTCCCGCTTGTGCCCAAGCTGCAGGTTCCCTCCTTCACAGAGGGCATAGAGACGAAGCCGCAGGCATATGTGCTGCACTCAGTTGTGTATCACCTGGGATGCACACCTGACTCAGGACACTATCGAACGATGGGAATAACGGCCCCTAAAGGGGAGCCGAGTGACGCCTTTTGCGCCTTTTGCAGTGAACTCCAAAAGAGTTTACGAGAGGGTGCCGCGCATCCGGGCCTCTATGTACAGAATGATGCAACGCCCTCGGCGTTGGCTACCTCTACTGTTGACAAGTCCGTTCGGGAAGGTTCTGGTGGTTATGGGAAACAATTGTTTTTCAAAATATTTCTGAAACAAATCCAAAATCTTTTTCAAACCGAAATTTTGGCTTCAATTTGCTTTCGATAAATTTCTGATTCAGTTTCCAATTTGATTTCTGATGTATTTCTGGTTTGCTTATGGTGGTTTTTGTTGTGATTTTCTAGGTCCACGGCCTATGTTTCTCTTTCCTGCCATATAATTCTATTGATATTGATTTATTACTATAATCTTGATGAATTGAAGTGTATCTCCAGTACGCTGCTAGTTGCTGACGGCTGCTAGTGTTTTAATAGCCATGTATTTCCTCTGGAAGAATGCAGTGCCACTGTAGCCGGTTTCTGAAGTGTACTCACTCATTCGACGCAATGCAAGAGTCTGAGGGAGAGCCATCCTTTAGGTCCTGTGATATTGTAGGTCTAGGTCCAGCGCATTGGGGCAGTCAATTTCTCCTGCGCAGCCTGCGCATAAAGCGAACTGCACAGGGTGCAGTATATACAGGGTGTGGGTGTGGCAGTGTGGCAGTGACCAGTGACCAGTGTCTGCCGCTAAGCCTGCTGCGCGGATTGACGGAGCCCGAGCAGCGTGATTGCTCAAGAGCAACAAGTTAGCAGCAGCTAGCAGCAGAAGACTGCAGCTGTAGTAGCAGTAGTTCGAGACACCGGGGGTCTGTCCCACGCATGCATGTGCACAAGCTAAAGTAAGTCCTTGTCACTACTCCTAATTTTCCTAATTCCTTAGATCTTCAGGCACAGGGTCTCCCTAGCCAGGCCCTACCCTAGCCAGTGGTATCGGTAGTAGTCTGTTTCGAGGACATGCCGGAGGCTCGGGTTTCTCGTGGCTCGGCAGGTAACTAAAGACTAGGGCTACTGTGACTACTCACTTCATGCGCCATTACGTGTCACACTTAGCAGACTTAGCATAAGACACGCAACTTGGCCCCACGGTGTCACCTTGTGCAAGCCAAGCATGCCTTGGGACGTGCTGGCCCGGAGGTTGTGTGCGTCGCAAGAGAGCAGCGACTCACACACAGCTTTAGCAGAAGCGATAGCAGCCGAAGAGAGCAGTGACGGTGAGATAGTGGAAGAGCCACCAGCTGAGATGTGGTGGGTCTCTTTGTTGAAAGGCCACACAGAAGCCTTGGGGTTCGTGCCCCCTGCGCACTCCAGACCAGTGCGGCTTTTGTCTGCATGCAGTGGGTGCTGCAGCGAAGCCGCCGTCTACGAGGACATTCTGTTCGTGGGCGTTGGGGCTCGGCTCGGAGTCTGAGGATTTGCGTGGTGTGTAGTGTGTGACTGTAGTGTATATAGTATACTTGGAGGCTCAGGGGACTTAGCAAGTCGGTTATAAGTAACTTGGTTTATAATTAGGGTAACTCAATTTGGGGTACTTATAACTTTACTTATAACCCACTGACTAAGTCGCATTGGCCTCCAAGTATCTCTATTATTGTCATCGTAGCTGCTGCGGTTTGCAACAAACGTGCCGCTTACAAGTACTGGCTTACTGGCGGCCGACGTCGAAGACAAACAAGCCTAGAATCTAGAATCTAGAATTCTGGTGAATTTGAGCATTGAATCAGCATCGTTTCGTGAGTTTTCGGCTTTAATCAGCAGTGCTAGCCGGCAGGTGCAGCTCAGGTTAGGAACATGGCAATGAACCTAGGACCTAGAACGTAGGACCCAGGACTTAGACTAGACTCTAGGCCCAGGAGCAGCTATACTATATGGACTTCGGGGCCTAAAGAAACCCGGGCCCTAGAAGATGCGTTTCCATGTAGGGCTAGTTGTTCGTTCAGATTGCACGTCGTGCAGTGCCCGGCTTGCCACTGAAGCCCCAAACCTTAAGCCAGATTCCGGTTCTCGGTTCCTGTATTTGCAGGTGTGGTGAGTGTAGTGAGGGTAGCGGATAGTGTAGGTCTGGGACTAGGACGGCAGGTGATCTAGAGTCTAGTCTAGATTCTATAGAGAGCCGAACAAAGTTAGACCAACTCGACTTGACTAGACCCCGAGCCCCAGCCAATCCGATGCAGGAGCTGGGGCTCGCCTATGAGTGTTTGAGCACGAGCGAGACCGAGGCCGAGTATCGTGCGTATCAGATAGCCAACCACCCTGCCATCCGGCACCAGCACTGCAGTTTGGAGGATCAGTTGCAAGGAAGGGCATGTGCACTTCATCCAGATGGGGCCTGTGTCATCCAGCCAGGTGTTGACAGTCTTGTGGTAGGCGCTCCGTGCAACCCTTTCAGTGTCATGTCTGGGAAACGGTTTCGGGAGAATGCTGTGATGGGACACAAGTATATCTCGCTGACCTTCGGAGGGGTGCTTAAGCTGCTGACAACGTTCACACCTGTGACGATGACAATGGAAACCACAGACGGCTTCCTCCAGCCGCTGCAAAAGGGTTCGTCGGAGACCCCTTACAAGCTGCCACTTGTTTGAGAAAGTGGGTGGGGGTGAGGAATGAGGAACCAGTTGCAGAGGGCAGCCGTAGCCGCCGTAGCCGTAGCCGAGAACTATGACTATGACTATGAATATGACTTTGACAATGGGTTTTCATCCAGTCTACGTTAACCGCTAATGACGCTAATGACGGCGGATAATACAGTCTGCGTAGAGTTCTTTGGGGCTTCCAACAAACAGAATGCACATTTGGCTGTATTTTATTATGAGATTTCGATGCCTCAGTTGTGAGCTCGCAGGTGGGAGGTCCTGGAGGCTTTTTCCGAGACCACAGAGTTGGACCATCCAGAATCTCAGGGTCTTAGGGTCTTAGGATAGACGACCTCCAAAGTTTAGACAGGTCGGAGGTCTTAGGTCCCCGGCGCCAGGACCCAAGCGGTTGTGGGGTTGTGTTTTTGTAGCTTCTGGTTAATCTGACGAACCACCTCCTGTCTGTGCCAGTGCTCTGTCAAGTGAGAAGTTACATGAGGCACTTCGCGCCGAGATCCCAGTGCCGCCCATTGTGAAGATTAAGTAACTGACAGGTGCTATTTAGTTACTGACAGCTGCTAGATACTGCTAGTTACTGCAAGTTGCGAGTTGCCAGTAGCTACTTATGACAAGTTTGTTAACCAAACAATTCAAAATCTACCAGGCAGGCCCATCAGACCCATCGTGCAATTGGTAATCCTGCTAACAAAATGAATAATCATTCTTACACATGGTACTGGTACTCCTGATAACCATCCTCAGGTCACCAGTGCAATGCTCGCAGGTCGAGTGTAGTGTAGTGTAGCGGGGTGTAGCAGCGTTGCAGTGCAGTTGTCGAGTGAAGCCCCCTGGTTCTCGGTACTTTTCCCTTTCTCCCCCCATTCCTCCCCGCCTCCGCTCTGATTGGGTGACTGTGGCCGAGGTTCATGCAGCTTCTCCGTGAGGAATGCGGGAGCCTCGCCCCCAATTACCACATCGTGGTGCTCAAGCTGGACATGGCGGATTGGATGACAATCCGAAGAAGCCGGTCCGCCCGACACGAGTTATTGGTCCGGGATTTGGGGTGAAGAAGGCATCTTGCTCATTCCAGTGTGGTGTTACTTACTGCTCTGTTGGTTGGCTCCTCGTGCCTCAGGGCTCGGCTAGGCCCTAGGACCTAGGCCCAGGCCCCAACTTTGGGCACTTTATGGCCCAGTAAAGTAATAAGTTAATAAGTAATACTAATAGTAGGTAGTGACAGGTAGTGACCAAGTAGTCGCTGCCTTGTAGTTGATCCATTACACAGTGTTGGGTGACTCAGCTGTTAACGTCTTTCTGGCCCGCGACCGGCGCAGCTTCATCGAGCAGCATGTTGATTGTCATCGCTCTTAACACGCTGGTAAGACACAAGATTCTTCTGGAAAGTCTAGAATGCCAGAGACAATCTCACTACATTAGCTCTATAGACTCTAGACTCTAGGACCTCTAGGACTCTAGGACCTGGTCTAGGACTCTAGGACTCTAGGAGTAGTCATTCTGAACTTATCCGGGCCAAAATGCTGAACTCAGTTAAGACTTAGAGTCACTTAGTTTCGTCTTCCAGAAGCTGTCCGGTTTTCAGCTTTGACTTTGGCTTTCGGGTTTGGTGAAAGTTCTGGTCAGATGGGTCTGATAGGCATGGACAAGGTCTAAATGATCAGGTAGTTTCATGATGTCGTCATGGCAAGCTTTACGGCCTCGATGCTCAGGGTGATCGGAGCATCGATGGGCGCGGATCCGAATGTCGGGGTGGAGCCGACTTGCTTCACGATTGGCCATTTCCGATGACATTGAGGACTTGGCAGAAGCTGCAGCTGCAGCTCCAGAATCAGCTGCAAGAGCCAGGTCCAATCGTCGCAAGCCTGGGAGACCAATTGGTAGTGAGTCCTTCAGGGCATCAGTGCGGGAACAGGAAGTCGCTTTGCAGACGCTTGAGGATCAGCTGGAGTTGGAGCCAGAGACGGTCAATGTTGTCCAGGTGGTGGATGTGCCATCAGTTGATGAAATGCAATCCGTGCCCAGCGTGCCTCTTGCTTTCTTCAGGGCTGCATCAGATGAATCCACATTGCATCTTGTCGAATCCTGCGTGTTGCAACAGTGTCTGAAGCAGCAAGAGCATGAAGGCCAGGTGTCCAATAATGAATACAATGTACTTGCAGACATTGTTCAAAAATCCGCTCGCGTGCTCACAAAGCAATCCTTCGTAGACCAGTTGGAGATCCCAAAGACAACTTTCACCCGAAAGCTGGCTCAATGTGCATCGGCTCTTTTGCATTGCAGCAGGATCGCGTGGTCACGATTGCTGCAGCATGTCAGCAAACGCATTCTGAACGGGAATTGTGAGGGTGTCCTCATTGGTCGTTTGCGGAAGTACGATGAATCTCCTTTCACATTGCGGATTGCTGACTCTGGAGAAGTGCTGGGTTTGGGGTCGCGAAGGACTCACCAGAAGACGGATGCCGAGGAAGCCGCCAGCTCTCGTGCTAAACTTGTCTCCAGTTTTCATCGTGTCTTCATGTTGCTTCGGCGCAAGATTGAGGACGACGACGGAAGCTACTACTATGAGTACCAGTCTTTAACTGGCTCGTGTCCACATCGTTTGCATGTGATTGAGACCACTTCGGCCATGAACATGAAGATGTCGCAGGATGCCTGCATTGCTGACCTGCCAATACCTGACGAGTTTTCTTCCTTGTTCAAGATGCGGTTGATGTTATCTTGCACGGATCGCCACAGAAGCAACTTGTGTGCGGAGTCCGGTCTCCAGGCAGAATATGGAAACTGGACCTTTGCAGAGTCGCACTGTACACTACACAAAGCGGCTCAAGCACAGTCGGCTCAGTTCCAACTTGTCGACGGACATGTGTCTGGGATGTTGTCTGCTGGCTTGGCAATGCAAGCTGCTGGTACACATGGGCAATTGAAGTCCATTCTATGCCAGCTTTTCCGTGAAAGGTTGGTGGTCATGCGAGGGCCCCCACAGCTTCAGGAACATCGAGATTCCTTGTACGAGCTTCTGCTTCCTTTGAAAGGGGGCCGAAAGTTGCAGTATCAGAAACAACGTTTCATATTGCGTGCTCTTTTCAACAACACGCGGGTCATTCATATGACCTCAGATCCGACTTGCACTCGGGAGGACGTGCTCGAACTGTTCTGCACCTTCGGTGTGTGGGCGCTGCTAGGTGGCAGCCCGGCCCCTTTCTTCAACCGCTCTAAGTGGCTTGGCGGCGAGGTTGCGGTGTCGTGGAATGCTGTGCTTTGCAGTCACCACGGCCTCCACAAACTCTTGTTCCAGCGTTGGGCTGGTAATGTGCAAGAAGTGCCCAGCACTGTCGCAGATCAGCGGAAGCAGAACAAACCTGGATGGTCTGGAGTGGCCGCCAGGGTTTCATCAGCCAGGCGCCTGAAAGCTATCCTGGATGTTCAGCCTGTCCCCGACGTGGCTGCACAGGCGCCACCTGAGGAGAATATGGAGGATACGGATGTGAGGCTCCAAGGCTTGCCCACTGCTGTTGAAGAGGCCGCCGATCCCACAGTTCTGGACTGGGGATCGTGGAACCGCGCCAACAAACAGAAGGCCGTTGTGTGGTCGCAGTGCAGCCCAGGACCCGTCCTGTTGGTGATGCGCATTGCGATGCGGCCTGTCATCAACCTCCTGCATACACTCTTCACATTGTCTTCCGACAAATTCTTGAAGGACCAGATCCTGGCGTCGACGCGTGGAGTTGAGAGCAGGTTCAGGATCGTGGAGCTTTTCTTTGGTGGGGTCCTCAAGGACTTCCAAGCAGATCTTAACGATGCCTACCACTCCGCAATGCTGGCATTGCCCTTTCACAGCATGACGCAGCCGTTTCGTGTTTTGACGACACGCCTGCTCACGCGTGCTTACAGTTGCTTGCACCAGGTCCTTTTGTGCCAGCGTTTCGGTTGCCCAGTGACTCTTTTTGGAATTTTGGCTGGTGATGCAAAGGCTTTTGCTGACCTAGAGGAGTGCATGCTAGATGATCTTTCCAAAGCAGTCCGAGTCATGTTTCCGGGTCAGGATGCATTGGAGTCGCAGGAATGCAAAGCGCTGTTGCACTCTCGAGTTCGACATCGACACTCTCCAAGTAGAACGTGGGTTTAGTCAGATTCGGCGACGCATTGCTTCAAAATCCAATCAGACACGGAGGCCTTCCCATGCAGACCTGGCTGCAGAGATCTTTTTTCGGCAGGTTGAGTTGGACAGACAGCGGCAGATGTTTTTCCGAGGCGAGCGCACAGCTTCTGGCAAAGACGTGGCTCCGGCTTCCTCAAAGAGCACAGAGCAGCCGAAGCAAGTGCAGGGTGGCGGTCCATGGAGGGCTTACGTGCGTTTCAAATCGAAAGGCCGAAGGTTCTCCGGCATGGACATGAAACGGATTTCTGAGGAGTACCATGATTTGAAGGAGCATGACTTGGAGATGTTCGCTAAGTTGACACAGCTTGGATCTTTGGCCGCTGCTCGTGCTAAGGCTGATCATGAGGCGACAGATCAGCCCAAGCGAAACAACTTCGACTTCGATCCTGCTTTGTTGTGCGATGGTCCCGTCAATAATTCTGATGTGCACCAGAGCAACAGCGGCCAAACACAATCCGAGCCTGCTGCAGAGTCGCACGGTGTCCCGCTGCCGTGCTTGGAAGCTACAATTCACATGCTGCGGAAAGAAAGTCGGGAGGCCACACGCAACAGGGATGCAGCAGACATTGAGGAAGGAACTCAAATTGCTCAGTGTTCAGAAGAGGTCTCCACGTTGCCCAGCTTTCAAGAGACGTTGCCAATCTCAGCTGATCCACACGTGGCTGTGGATGTCCAGGACACATTCCAGAACTGTTTTGTCTGTGTGCCGGGTCATCCGTCTGGTGCATTGTTCTCCCCTCCGACAACAAAGCTTGCTCAGGCTGGGATGGGGTACGGGTACAGGTAGCAGGTAGCGGTGGGGTAGTCTTCGTTGCTGGTTGAACTTCAGGCCCGTAGGCCGTAGGCCCTGCCCCAAGTCTATGCCCTAGGCCCTAGGTCCCTAGGTCCAAAGTTTGTTAGGCCCTGGCCTTCGACTTGTCCTCACGTTCCTGAGATTTACACGGGCTGGAATTGGCCAGATGGTGATATAATCAGCATTCTAGCAAGGCAGCAAGGGTGCATAGTCGATCATTTTCGATTGGGCCTCCATCGTGGATACTGAGTACTGATTCGTGAGTTGAGTGGCGAGCGACCGGCCTGGGGCCTCGGCCTAGGCCTCGTGAGCCTAGTGGCCTAGTGGCCTAGTGACTCGAAGCTTGAAGAAGGTTCGGGTTGCTACTGACCGCGTGACTCAAGGGCCGATGGCAGTCTTCCCCGGATGTTGTTTCCCAGCACATTCATTGTTATAATCCAGGAACCTTACAACCCGATGACCTGGCCCCATTCAATCCTCGAGGCTCTGGGCGCATAAACTGTCGTCAAGTCATTGTAGTCACCTTGTAGGTAGTCATTGTCCTCTTTGAATTCTCAGTGTACTTGTGTCTACACGCAGTAGAACTTCATTCAATAGAACCATTCAGAATCTTCTGCAGTTGGGGTTTTAGGGGGCTCCGTGTAGTTACAGTGCAGAGTCTAGTTAGAGTCTAGTTACAGTCTAGTTGGGGCTTGGGTTGTAGTTGAAATGGCAAAAGCAAGGGCAAAGGGCCTGGGTTTGCGTTCAGTTCACGTGAAGCATCTAGCAGAATTTAGCAGCATTGGCATAGATTTCGTTGTTTTCTTCGGGCGGTCGAACTGATGAGGAGCTTTTTTGGGACTCCGGCAAGTACCCGGATGGCTTGCTTGGGGAGCTGCAGGAGGATTGGCGTGGCAAGTGCCAAATGTTACGCAGTGGTGACACCAAGGTGTCTGCGCAGCGTCCGAGCACATGCTGCTTGTTGAATTTCTGTTCATGCCGTGGTCATGGCCAGCAGGCCTTTCGCATGCACTGCAACCTGGTTGCTTGCTTGAAAGCTTACACAGCGACCCCGAGACGACCCCGCAAAGCCCGGAAGATCGATGCCTCGAACGCTGCCGAGCAGAAGCCCAGTCCACCTAAGAAGACAGAAACCCGCTTGTTGTTGGACAGTGCCTCCTTGTGCCTCTGCTTTGGGACTATGGTGCAGCCATTGCCAGAGCGACCCAACCTGGAATCCAATCAGCATATGGAGGAAGTGGACGTGGCCTTATCAGGGCCACAGGCTGCCAGAAGTGGTTGGACGAATCGTGCGAAGGCCTTGTTGGCAAAGACACGTGAAAGCAAGGCAGACCCAAAGAGTCAGGTGCCCAAGCCAGCTCCTCCAATGATGCGCTGTCATTGGGTACATGTTGGCTTCATGAATCACCAATCCATGGTTTGTTCCTGGTTGCCGCTAGAAGCAGAACATGACCAGCAGCAGGATCGCATGACTCTGCGTGTGCCGGAGCCACTGCCTGCTTGCTACCGGGGCTTCGAGTATTTCAAGACTTTCCTGGATGTTTCTGTTCCTTGGACATGCACTGTGTACAAGTGCTACAATGTGCCTTCTCAGTTTCTTGTTCCCAGCGAGACAAAGCCAAATGTTCTGGAAGTTTGCCGACATCTCGTGGTGCCAGTGCAACATTTTTGGAAAGGCCAAGCAGCAGAGGATGCAGCTCGCTTGGCCGCCGGAAAAAGGCAGCCGCGAGGTCCTGGATCAGGTGGCCATCCGAGCAAGCCACCCAAGCGTAAACGGCTAGAGGAAGATGAAGGGCAGTTTGAGGACGAAGCTGACTTGGATGAAGCAAATGCGGAGGACATCGGCTTGGAGCAGGCCATACTGGATGCCATCAAAGCCGACGAGGATGCCCTGGCAGCATCGTCCATTGCCTCCGAGGATGTTCCACCACACGATCTGCATGCGGATCTGGACGAGCTGCTGAACGACAGGGCTGCAGACCTTGCTGCTGAGCAGAACGAGGCGGTGGAAACAGTTGAAGCCCAGGAGCTTCGATTGGCTGGTGACACAGCTCTGCGTGATGATCGCGATGAACATGGTCTGCAAATCGTGGTCGCAGCAGCAGCAAGGATGGCCGAAGCTCATCTTCTTCCAGCACCAGTAGCAGCAGCGGTGCCCGCGTACGCAGGGCAGCCGCTGCTGCTGCTCTGGCTGGCAGAGTCGTGCCAGACCGGGCCCCGGATGCTGCTCCCGCTCCTGTCCACGATCCAGAAGCCGGCCACGCAGAGCCTCATGCGCCGGACGATGACTTGCCGCCTCTGCCTGCAGGTGCCGAAAGAATCCGGATTCCTGATTGTGGCTACTTGGTGCACTATCCATTGGACGAGAACATAGTTGCTGTCTGCCCCTTGCACACGGACTGCAAAAAGAAGCGGACACTGAAGAGCGGGAATCGCGCTGGCCAAGGTCGCTGCTTAGGCTTCCTGGTTAGTTGGCTTCAATCTGGGTCCGAGTATCGCGATCAAAAGCATCATGTCAACGGCTTTGCTACAACCTTACCCAAACGTCAAAGAGCCCGGCAGGATTTCATGCAATTGCCGAATGCAGATCATTGGGCCACCAAGGAGCGTCCTAAAGCGTCTGAAGAACCAGACGAGCCAGTCCGCTTTGTGTAGCAGCTACACAAGCGGACTGGCTCGTGTAGCAGTGTTGCTGCCGCGGTGCCCTGCATTTTGGTGTGCAGCACAGCAGCTTCCCCAATGGCAAGGCTTGAGTAAGAAACGAAGGATGCAGTGGTTCAACCACGTGAAACAGAATAAGGCTGAGATAGCTACTCCGATAAGCAGGTAGTTTGCAATCAATATCAGATAGATAGATAGATAGTGCACTTTCCCGATGACCTTGGGTTTCTGCGGTTGCCCGATATTTTTTTGGCTACGATGCAGTGACATAGACATAGCCTTTCTTGAACATCCTGCTTGACTCCTTGACGGAGCCTTCCCGAATCCAGCAGTTCTTCAACAGGTGGGCTCGGGGTTGGAGTTGCTGTCTTCTGCGAATATGTAGAGTCAATGTAGAGTCGTAGTTGAGGGCTTCAGGGACTGAGCCTCCGAGTCGTGGGTCGGGAGTTTTCGAGATTTCGAGGTTGTGGGATCTTCCCGGTGTTGTCTTTGGGTTTCTGCTCCTGCTAGTGCTGCTAGTGTGTTTCGAGGTTCATGGGTAGTTGTACATGGGGTTACTGGTTCCCTAATATGGGTTATAACTACAGTTACCCTACCCTGGACCTAGACCCCACTTATAACTACCCATGAACCTCCAAGTGCTTGTCTTGTACTTATTGTGGTACCGTGGTTCTGATCCTGCTATGCCATGCCTGCCCGTGACATTGTGCTCCGGTAGAACCACTATTCACTATTGTCACAATTCACTATTCCCCGCTGAATCAAGGTTCGCTTTCTTGAAGGCACCGAGTTGTCCTGAATTGTGGGTCCCATAGCAGCCATAGCAATGCCATAGCAGCTACCTCCCGATACCCAGATCGGAAAAGCAAAGGAGGACCTGGACCTAGATCCCCGGTGTTGAATACCTTGCTTCAGCTCTCCGAGATAGCTCCATTCCTTGGCTCCAATCTATAATCTATAGGCTCTTTTCTAAACAAAACCTAACTCTAGACTGTAGACTCTACAGTTCCAGACTGCAGTCTCCTAGACTCCCAGACCGTTGACTTTATTTATTGCTTCCATTCAACTTTGCAGACCCGCCAGGCTACGGGCATGTGTAGGTCCGTGTAGGTCCGTAGGGATTTGGGGAGTTCATGGCGAGGTCGGACCACGGTCAGTGGACTAAGGCCCTAAACCCCGGTTCATGGATTTTGTTTCGGTTCGATTGCATATTCCGAAAAGGAGTTGCGATGGGGTATTGTCCAATCCATGCGTGCTGAACCTGCTAAGACTTGGATCTTTCTTCGACTATGCTGACTATACACTTGACATTGCACATCTTTACACAGAGTGTCCTGGCAAGCTTTCCGACACGACTCTAGACTCTAGACTCTAGACTTTCTCACTCTAGATGTCTTTGGGAACTTCTGGAAGACCGACAACCTTCTGCTCGATACCCTGTATCTCTTGCCCCAGACGTTGACCTGCCAGGGTGTACGTGAACCTCTTCCGGCGAGACGTGTACACGGTGGACGATTGCGAGAAGTTCAAGGCCATCGTGCAGGCTCGCGCTAGTGACCGGATCAAGCGTTTGTGATCGTTGCTGAGTTCATACTGGCAGAACTTGCCGAGCAGGTAGTAAGGTACCAGGTGCGTGCAATTAGGGTAGACCCAGAAAGCCCAATACCCCTTAAATAAGGAATATACCTCAAACTATAAGGGCGTTAGTATTATGATTTAAAGTATACTCCTTAACATTCATTAAGGGGTATTGGGCTCTCTGGGGACGGTTACAGACTTTGTTAGTTAGACCTCAGTCAAAATCTAGTCAAGTCGAGTCTTGGTTGAAACCGCTACCTTGGACCCACGGACGTAACCGCAAGATCAGATAGAGACTGTGTGTGTTTCATTGTTTGTCTGTCTGTTTGTTTGCTTGTTTGTTTAACTGTGTGTTTGTTATGTGTTTGCATGTCTATATGTGTGTTTGTGTCTGTGTGTGGGTTTTACCTGTAGTGTTTCTGCGTCTGTTTCCACACAAGTCTGGGCTAATGCGAGTCTCTCTGTTATGTCTGACTGCCTGTCTGTCTCTCTGTCTGTCTGTGTCTTTGCCTCCGTCTGCCCAAACCTTGAACTCCCAAAGCTCTCAAGCTGAGGCCTGTGGATACCGCATTAAATCAGGGGCCCGAGCCCAACACTTTAAGCCCTGGGTCATACAGCCTAACAACTTTAGCAATTGAATGTCGCAGGGTGTCGTGGACCGCCAACGACAACTGCAGACTCCCAAGCCTGTGGAGTCCATCCTGTACCATGGACGATCTCCGCTTCTCAAGCTGGAGCTCAAACGGTGGGCCGAGGTCGATCTTGCTTTTTAAGTGCTGCTGGTGCTTCTGCTGGTTGTTCTTCTCTCCGGTGTATGAGTACAGTCGGATGTCCAACAATGTAGCAGATGTAGCACGTAGGTAGAGCAATCCTTTGGTGTCAGGGAAGGGAAGACAGTTTCGCGGACAGTTTCATGCAGGGTCCCAGGTTAGACTCGGTAGACTCGGTTGGACGAGACAGGCAAGAGGCAGAGTCGTGAAGGATGAACCAGACGGGAGCCAAAGCCCCCAACTGCCAGCCGAAATCTCAGACCCAGGGGCCGGAGACGTAGCAAACAGGCCAGAAAAGAAATTGAAAACCAGAGTCAAGGTAGCAAACGTGTTGAAAAAATTGAAAAAGAATTGAAAAAAAACAAAAGTCCAATTGAAAATGCAATCGGAAACCAAACCAGAAAAAAATTGAAAAACACGGTGTAATTTTCAATTTTTTTGCGATTTGCGCACCCGGGTCACCAGACACCCCATAGCCAGCCAAATCAGAAAAAATTGAAAAACACAGTGTGTTTTGCAATTTTTCCAATTTTGTTCGAATGGCCGTTTCGGCCTCGGTTTCCGGTGCTCCCGCAACACCCGGCAGCAACCCAGCCACGAACCACCTCTACTACCCATCCCCTCCGCCTCGACCCATCCTCCGACCACCCTCCCACCCTTCATCCGCTGGTGACAGGAGCGACATAGCCGGATGGGCAGGCTGAGGCGTTCGGGGCAACGAGATGCAATCGATGATAGGGCTTGGAAGCAGCAGGAGAAGGCGTGGCGGCTTAAGCTGGGCATTTCAGCGGACTGGAAGCCCTTCGATGCTCTGAAGCTTCAGATTCGAGGGTGGCATCACGTGTCGTGTCGTGAAAGATGCTTGCTCAATTTGGTCGCTGCAGAGAAGGCCTTAGAGGCCGCAGCTATCCCACGGACCAAGGCGAGCATGAAGGCTGCCATGTCCCACACCATTCTGGATCTTTCCCAGAACCCAGGCAGACGGCCTTTTTCCAGCAAGGATGGTGAGCATCGGGTGCTTACGACATCCACCGTGCAAGTCCACATGGGCAAGTGTAGAGTCATAACTCCACGCGAGATGATGTATCAACAAGGGCACAGCAGAAGGCTGATAGTGCCGGAATGCATGGGCCAGCAGTCGCTTCGCCGGCTGGCTGGAGAAGGAATGGCCCTGCCATGTTTGGCGACATGCTTGTGGGCACAGAGCTTGCTCAAAAGCTATCCGTGAGGAGCCCGAGTAGTGAAGCTAGTCAGCTAGTCAGCTACTTACTGCCTCTCCTGACGCTTGACGTGGTAGGACTCCCAGGCCCTGGGTCTAACCTTGACGTGGTAGGACTTCTAGGCCTAACCTAGACGTCTCGAGGATCCTGCTGGCCATGACTCATGATCATGACTTTCCCCGGGTGCAGTTATGAAACTAGACCGAAGTAGGCGGCTAGGCTGAGCAAGCTCTGCAAGCTCCTTCGTCTGGTAGTCACCGAGTCGGAAGGGTGGGCCCTATGCCTTATGCTGCCTTAGGCGGCTCCACTCATGTAGCATGCCATGGCTAGATTCCAACTAGATTCTAGATTGCTAGATTGGTTGTTCCGAATTGTTGTGTGGCATCCAGAAGTCATGTCTGTGTGTACAGGTGCTGTGTCGGAATGGTGGAGCCCGTATCCTCGTAAGCGGTAGCAGCTAGCAAATTGTGATAGGAGTTCTGCTGTGCTTGAGTGACATGGGTTTCGGGTTGACGAGAACATCGGTTGGGTTATTTATTCACAAGCTGGAATCCGGACACCATCGTTGCTTGAGTCAAACAGCCGCTCGGTGTGCTAAGGATAAACCCGTGCGGGTCTCGTGTGTTGATCCTGGCCTTGCCGATTTCTAGGCCCATTCTAGGCTTCTGTTGGGCTACTTTGACTACTTGGAGGGGTAGGGGACGTACTTAGTCGGTCATACGTAGGGTTATACTTGGGGTAGCTCCATTTAGGGTACTTATATCTCGACCTATAAACTACTTACTAAGTCCCCTGGGCCTCCAAGTTAAGTGTACTTACCGAATCAGTGGCCGTGTGATTTTGGGCCAGCCCTTCTGCAGCCTGCAGCCATATTGGCGGTCTGGCAGAAACTAGTACCACCAGCAGTCACTAGCTAGTACAGACTTAGCTGAGAGTTGTTTTGTTCTAGGCCTTTTGGCATCAGGAGTTGCTCTGTCATTGCAACAGGATCCAGTGGGTGAGGAACCTCATTGAATCTATTGCTAGGCCTGTGTTGCAGTTGTTCGGGTTGAAATGTTCATCCTGGGATTCTAGCATTCTGGAACTCTAGAACTTGAAGCGATCCTGTGCATTGGCTGATGCTCCAGTAATCTGCACCGTAGTGAGTAGTGTCACTGCACTGTAGCTGCTACAGCGCTGCAGTGACAGATTGTGGCTGCACCTGCCAGTGCACACACACACACACACACTTTCTGTTGCAAAGCTTGACGCCGTAGCGTGGTGGCAGGCAGTCAGGACTTTCTGTGAAAGCACTTTGGTCCTTAGTGGTCCCATTGAGTCCTGGTCCCTAGACTTAGTGGATGGTGGAGTGCACGGTCAGAGTGGCTTTGTAGGAGAGGATGTTTTTTGCAAGGAGCCTGTTGCCATCGGGCGTTGTGTGAGTGCGCAGCAGCGAGCGGAGGCCCGGGGTCGTGCGAAGCCTTGAATAGCTTGTCCTGCAACTGCTCCAGTCTAGACTCTGGACTCTAGAGTCTAGAGTTTAGCTCTAGAATGACCCAGAGAGCCCAATGCCCTTAACTTCGGAATATATCTTAAGTTATAGGGATTATAGGGGCCTTAATATTATGATTTAATGATTTAAAGTATATTCCGTAATTAAAGGGTATTGGGCTCTGTGGGTAGGTTCTAGATTCTAGATTCCAGGTGTTTCACCAAATCATCACAGAAGACCCGGTGTAGTCGCGCCATCCCCAAGATTCGATTTGGAACATTTGCGCATTCCAGAATACTGTATACTACTGCAACGGATTTCTGCCTGAGTTCAGGGACAGTGTTATCGACCCTGTCGTTCAGCTTGCCACAATTCAGCAGTGAAGACCTATCGGACCTGCAGGACTCAGGTCCTAGGTCCTGCGTTTTCGCTCTAGGAGTCTCTGTGCCGACAAAGCCACGGACGTGCCGGTGGCTTCTGCTTCGTTGACGCATTACTGCTACAGTGTCACTACAGTCACTACAGTGTCACTTCACTACAGATTCCAATGTGTTTCAGATTGCCGCTGTGATTGAGAATGTAGCAGCATGTCGCAAATTTGATAATTTAGTAATGCAGCACGCTTGGGAGGATACGAAGCTTCAGGCTGTCTGTGTGTGTGTGTGAGTCTCGAGTTTTTTTGGTCGTAGAACGATGGCCAGGGAGTGGCATCAATCGCTACAATCTGTGCTTGGCTGTTTTTTGGATTCTGGTGCTCATGCGATTCCGGACAGTCGCAGAGAATGACGACATGTGACGACACCGCAGTTGCACAGTGGCGTGTGCACAGACAGCATGCATGCAGAGGAACGAGTGAAAACGTTGTGCTTCGTAGTGGCTTAGTGCCTCGTGAACCTGGGGATGGACCTGGTGACCTAGTGACTCATAAAAGAATGCTTGCTGAAAGTTTCATACTCAGACTTGACGGTGTTTGGCATCGGTCAATGAAGCACGGACTGCCCCTGCAGTGTCGCATGTTGCACACATGGAGACACTGGTCGATGATTCGCTCCTCTTGAACATCCGTTGTGCAGGCTCCGTCAGCCGGCTCGAGGTTCAGGTGAGTGAGGTTGGAGGCTTTTCCAGCAATGGCTGGAAAAGCCAGGGTCGCGACCAAGGCCAAAGCCAAAGCAGCTGCTGGGAAGACTTCGAAGAAGTCAGCTCAGCAAGGAAAGAAATCCACGCGCAAGGAGGTGAGTGGCTAAACAGTCTTACAGCACAGTCGGTCTAGTCAAGTCAAGTCAAGTGACTCTAGTCCTGCTTGCGGGAAGAGACCTCCGAGGGTTTGTCGTAACCTCATAGTCATAGCCTTTGTGTCGGTGTCATCGTCACGTGCGATAGGACAGGACTAGTCAGTGAACTCTGCGGGGTCGTTGCCTCCGAACCGAAATAGTCATAATATATTTTCTCTAGTAAGTCTAGTAACAAAATTTGTACGGCTGTAAGGGGCAACAACAAGATCCTTGTTGTACGCTGATCCTGCTCTTACTGACAGGCAGGGCCGAAGTCTGCGGGCCCAGATCGGGGCCGTCCCACCGCCAAAGTGGCTGCGAAGCACAGGGCTGAAAAGCACAAGGGTCACAAGGGCAAGAACGGTGGCAGCAAGAAGCAGAAGCAAGCTTCGAAGTTGAGGGCCAAGCAGTGGCAGCCGTGCAAGTTGTGTGGCCGAACGCCGGAGGACAGATTGTGTTTTTTTGTTTAACTGCTGCTTAGGAAAACAAGTGAACAGTGTTTCGATTACAGATCAGGCGGTCGGCGGCTATAGTAAGCTAGTGAAGGCAGCTAGCAGACTAGCAACTAGCAACTCGCGGCTATGAGCTGGAGCTGCAGAAGGTCACTAGTCACTAGTCAGTCACTAGTCACTATAGGGCTGGGGCCTTTCATCAGGAAGTGAAGAAGGATGGCGAGCTCTGGGGCCAGTACGACACGTCTGGCCAGCCAGTTGGAGCTGGCTGCAGGCTGGACCTGGAGACGCTGGTAGAGGGCTGGCCGGGGATCTCGCTGGAGAGTGCGGCAGAGATGTTGCACTCAAGAGAGGCAAAGACTGCGGGGTTTCGACAGGAGTTTCCGAAGGCCAAGCGGATCAAGAAGGATTCTGGAGTTTTGAAGTCGCGGTTCAACCCAGCTTCTTCTGTGAGGACCCAGAAGTTTCGCTTCCGCATGGTGTACCACGACACCGCTTTCTTAACAGACTCCGAGCTCCAGAACTTGACCGACGTCCCCGTGGCCGCTTTGAAAGTGAAAACACACAGAGGGGCGATCCAGGTGGAGGACCGGTCGGAAACGGTTCAGGGCACGTTCCTCTCGCTCAAGGGCATGCCGGAGGATGTCCGTTCGTGGGTTCGCAAGGTGAGGCACGGCTACGTGACTCAGGTCTCCCATGACGAGGACCGATTGGTCCCAGACAGGCAGATCCGAGCGGAGCAGGGGAATCTGTTGTTCGACTTTTTCTCGGACAAGATGAGGGAAAGCGCGGAGAAGGCCTGCAGGACCAAGCACCGCCCCAGCCTGCCAGAGCTCTCCACCTTGCTTCAGCAGGCTGCGGCGTACAGACAGGACCGGAGAGCAACGTTGGGAACGGTGGGACTGGTGCTCTTGGGCCTAGGGCCTAGGGCCTAGGGCGGCAAGGGCTGCTGGGGCGTGGTATCGGGTATCGCAATTTTGGAATAGTGAAGGCCAGGGCCTTGGTGAGTGGCTACCACTACCAGTTTCGACATTTGGGTGGATTCCGATTGTTCATGGATTTGGCATATCTCCAAACCAAGGGCAGTGTTGTGGTGTAGCCACAATAGACATCGTACTCTGTTGTAGTGACCAGGGTGTCGTGTGTTGAAGTGTAGCACACAGTGGAGTGTGGAGTCGTGTCGTATTCAAGGTCGACTGCGATGGGCTCTGGCTTGCGCATTTAGAAATTTAGAGCCTGCATTGACGTCCGCAGGAGAATGTCGCTGACGTCCCCGGGGACGCCGAGGAGGACATTGCCGAAGGCGAGCAGGGTGAAGAGGAGGACAAGGAAGAGGACCCTGTTGTCTCCGAGGGTGAGGGCCCGGACGCTGTCGCGCGCAGCCAGGCCAGCAAGCAGATCTTGGTTCAGCCAGAGATGACTGCAGCTCCCAGCCTGGAAGCTGGATCCTTTGACGTGCCGACAAAGGCCTCCTCGACCAGGCAGATGGGCTCGAAGTCTGGAAAAGGCGCCAAGAAGAAGAAGGGCGAGACTGTCCTGGAAGGCGACAAGTCCGAGCTAGAAGCAGAGGAGGCTGCAGAGGTTGAGACTGGGGATACACCTCAGTGGATGCTGGCTGACCCCATCCTGAGCCAGGTCATCAGGAAGCTGAAGGGCAAGGTGTACAAGTGCTTCCACAGCTTGAACCCTGCCCAGCACCTGGAAAAGCGGGTCGCTTTGGGGCATCAGTTGCAGGGTGCTTCTTGGTTGCAATGTGCACGGGTAGCCGGCTATAACATAGAATAGAATAGAACTCCTCCTCGTCTCCTCGGTTCATTTTGTTCACCGGCCGATGTGTCTGTGGACCTGGTGGTAGTCTGGTAGTGTAGTCGTGAGTCATTGAAGTGACGTGTTGAGTGCCAATGCAACGTATGCGGGCGCCCGGTAAGCCCCGTAGGGCCCTTAGGCAGTAGGCCGCAGGAGCCCGCACAAACCATACAGGCCCGAAGATCTCTGGTGTCGCTGCTAACGGAGCTGACGGGGTAGCTATTGTTTTCTTGGTACTGCTTATGGGTTTTCAATTAACACATATTGACACCCTCGCCGTGCTCCCCCCTTCCTGCTGATGTGGCTGGCTGTGCTGTTGCAGCGCAGAATGAGCACGTCAGGGGTTGAGACCGGTTGACAAAGCCTGCGCCCTGCGCTAAATCATTGAGTCATTGAGCCCAGAGCTCCAGGGATCGGCACACCCAACCACATCAGCAACGGAGGGGAATGAGAGATGACAATGAGAGCCCCAGGGAGCAGGCAGTAGCAGCTGCAGCTACTGTACGTATGCGACTTAGAGCAGGGCTTGCCGTGTGTTGTTGATCCATCAAGGCCAGACGGGTCGCCGACACCATGAAGGGCCAGAAGGCGAGCCAGCATGCTCTTTTGACATCCCGAGTGGATCTGATGGAGCACATCGACAAGCTCGTGATCCCACCGGGCGCCATCGCGAAGATGAGTGTGCCGGCGCTTCTTGCGAGTCTTCACAAGCTGAAGGATGAGGATATCGAGCTGCCGTTTGACCTACGCCTCCTGGTGTTGGAAAGGTTCACTGCCGAGGCCCTGGACGAGGTCGTCGACTCCGCGGCAGCAGAAGACAAGAAGGTCAACAAGGCCTTGGGCAAGTGGCTCAGCTACTGCAGTGTCAGCCCTGCCAGCTTCGAGACAAAGACGGCGTGCGAGATCGAGCCTACGTTTGCCTGGGCCTACCAGCGCATGAAGGACGAGCTGGCATTCGCCCTGAAGACGAAGAAGCTGGCTGAGGCAGAGCACCAACAGGAGGTGAAGGACAACGACGAGGCCAGGAGTGACATTTGGATTCGGATATAAGATGGGATAGGTGGATGCGAAGTACGCAAGTTCGCTGCTCATTCAGACTTGCACGTGGTTTTAATTGTTGGCTTTTTTGTGTACGTCTGAGGTGTTAATCTGCTGCAATCCGCTGGCCAAGAAACCATCTTACCAGTCCGTGAAGGCTTGAGCACACTTATGCTACAGTGCGCCTGCCTACAATGCTTGAGTGAGTACCATAAAGGTCTATATGCATGCTATACTGCTATACTACACTACTTTATATACTATACTAAATACTGTACTATATACTAGACTGTATACTGTATCATATACTGTGCCATGTTAGATACTATACTAGACTAATTCAATAATTTAATATTCCATATTAGTGTACTGTACTATAGTATAGTATAGTATAGTATAGTATAGTATACCATACTATACTGCATTGCACTGCACTGTACTGTACTATACTAGACTAGACTAGACTAGACTAGACTAGACTATACTGTACTATACTTTATATATATATATACTGTACTATACTAGACTATCCGGAGCTACTCGGTTTCATTAGACTAGACTCTATATAGTACATAATTCTTCTCCATCAGATGCTATCGTATACGAAATCATTTTGAACCATATACAGTACTATGCCTTACCACCATACTACCATGCCATGCCATACCGAACCATAGCATACCATGCCACACCATCCCAAAACGTACTTCACTGTACTATGCTTTGATGCTACCTTAATGTATTTTACTCGACCCTAGCCAAGAGTACTATAGGGTCACTAGACTCACTAGACTGTACGACCATAATAACAGAAGCTTTGTTCAAAAACTATCAGGTACCTCCGGTTCAAGTTTTGCCGATCCGAAGGTGATAGCCGAATCTTTGATCGATTGCTTGGCGAGCGAGCAGTTCTTCAGCCTCCTGTCAGCACCGGACAAGAAGGAGAACCGCAAGAAGCTGCAGCTCATGTGTGAGAGCTTCTTGAAGGCTTTCTTTGAGTCCAAGGAGAAGAACATCTACCAGAAGTTGCCCGACGTGGTCAGCCGGGTCCTGGAGACGTTCCGACGCTGCTGCAGTGCATGTGTTGCACTCCTGCACCCACGACCCGGCCATGCAGGTTCAGATTCTGCAGATGCTGTTAGCATCACTTCCAGCGCAGGACAGGATGCGCTTGGCAAGAGGTTGCGCAAGCACTTCACGGAGCAGGGAAGTGTGTGGCAGAAGCTGTACGACGACCTTTTGGCCAAAGGCCAAAACACCATCACTTTGATCCCGATGCTGGACAAGTTGACCGAGCAGCTCAGCAATGTGACTTTGGACGAGGACGACGCCAACAGCATCGTGAAGCATGTGGACCATGCCTTGCTTCGGAGCTGTGTAGAAAACCGTCCCAAGTTTGAGAAGCAAATGCGGAGCGGCCTCTTGGGCCCCTTCGATGTGCAACTCTGTCGAGTCACTTTGCTGTTGGCAAAGGCCATCCCATGTCACTCAGCCGAGCAGTTGGCACAGCTGAACCCGAACTTGGACGTGGATGATGTCAGTCAGGCTTTGGACTTGAACCTTCAAGCTCCAGGTATCCCGGAGGCCAAGAAAGCCTTGACCGCCTGGCGCCAGCGTGAGAAGGGATTCTTGAAGATGCTCGATTTCAAAAAGCTTGTTGACTATTTCCCTGCCATCGGCGAGGATTTGCCTGAGGACTTTGGCTTTCTCTACCACGGCAAGATGCTCCTGGACGGCATCAACGAGGTCCCGGCAGATGTGATGGGCAAGGATACAGCCAAGAAGCATGCGTGTGGAAGGGCTTTCTTTCACCTCTTCGATGCTTTGCTCAAGGACAGGAGATGGTTCTCACGACTGTCGGTTCAGAGTGAAGAGTCAAGAACCCTAAATGAAGAATGTAGAATGTAGAATCGAGTGTCGAACCTAGGACCTAGGACCTAGGACCTAGGACCTAGGACCTAGGCCTACTTGGAGCTTCATGGGTAGACATAAATAGGGTTATAAGTAGGGCAATTGTAGTTATAACCTATATTAGGGGACTTATAACCCTACTTATACGTACCCATGAACCTCCAAGTAGGGCGGCCTAGGGCCTAGGACTTCTAGGCGTCTAGGACCTCGGACCTAGGGCCTGAGACCTATAGGAGTTAGGTAAGCACTATCACCACAAGAATACATAGAACCCAGAATCCAAAGCTTTGCTTGACATTGTCGGGCTGCATGTACCTAAAATCGTAGGCCTTGGCACTAAGTCACTATGTCCAGGTTCGAGGCCATTTAGTCATCTGTTGTGTATCCGAAGTGTATCCCAGCCTGTGGGCCCAAGTCTTCCCGTGTGCACCATTGGCTTGTAAAAAAACGCCCTCAGACTGTGTACAGTATACAGTGTACAGGCACTGTGCGACTGTACGATCCCGTGAAGCGGAGACGCTCCGACCGCGTGTAGTCAGTGTAAGTGTAGTGTAGTCTTCTAGTTCGTCATTACAGAAGTCATATCATTTAATCAGTGTAGTCATGGCTGCCATGCTGTTCCGGGTCACCCTTGAACCATCACGGTTGTTCTTGTTGTGTTGCTCGACTAGAACTAGAGCTGATTTGGGAATTCTCGAGTAGAGTAGACGCTCTGCTTGCCGAGGGAACGGGGTGGTTTGAATGCAGCCTCAGACTCAGACTACCGCCTCAATCCAATTTCGAGCCCTCTCGAGAGCAAAGTCTTATCCGGTTATCGTGAAGGTACATTGGTGCGCCTGGCCAAGAGCTGGTTGTATTGGTTTCATTGTTGGCTACTTACTTCGAGGATTCGAGGGATTGAGGGTTTCAGCTTGAGTGCAGGGTGCATGTCATGAATGCGTACAGGAGAACGATCCGGCAGCCAATTGGTCGGCTGAGATGAAGCACGTGCTGAATGGCTTGGGCAGGGCAGTACACCACGTGGGTCATCCGTGTGCCAAATTGGTCGAGGAGATCGCGACCACCATCTCTTGTGCCATCGACTTCATCGTCCAAGTCGGGGTCCTTCGTCAGTTGGGCCAGGATGCGGCGGGGCGAGTCGAGGCCGACAGCTCTGGTGGAGTGCTCGCAACGGTTTTGCTGCAGGCCAGCAAACTGACCCCCACTGCCAACCGCTCCCAGAGCCAGGCACTGGTGCCATCGAACCCTGGAGAGGAGGATGTGACCGCCTTGACCAACCTCTCCACGGACCCGGTCATTGAACGGTTGATCCAAAGCGAGGAGTTGTTGCAATGTGTGCGGATCAAGGCTGAGCGCTTCGAGGCATCCATCGAAGATGCTTACCAGAAGCTCACCACGAGCACTCAGAACCGCCACAAGGGTGCAGCAGCCTATTGGAGGACTGGGCTAGCCGATGATGCAGCGCTGGACGTGGTGCTGCAGTGTGCCAAGGAGCACATCGACGACATCGATGGGGACGCGGCAGAGAGCGAGCACGACAAGCTGTCGGAGGCAAACCTGTGTCTAAGCCTAAGCTGTAATCATTCATCCGTCCTGAATCGAGATTCGCCAACAAGGATGCCTTACCTTACTGTGCAAGGTTTCTTGGGAATGGTCTTCAGATCCTAGAATTCTAGGAGAAATAAGCCCCAATAAACGGGTATTGGGGCACCGAAGCCACACTCTCTCTGATGTCTCATGCCGCAACCCCAAAGGCCTAGGCCCTAGGCTTGGGCGGGAGGCTGGCCCAGACAAGTGTCACATCATATGCAATGTTGAAGCCTCGACCTCCGTTGACTCTAAGACTCTAAGTCTCTAAGTGAATTCTATTGAATCTATTGAGACTTTATTGAATACCCTATTGTTTTATAGATTCTAGGTTCAAGGTTGTAAATGTTTTAGTGCAGGTTCCCCTAGCCCTCACCACATTAAGTCCTTAAGCCATCAGTAAGCTCAGTAAGCAGTGTCGATGGCGTCCCCCCCTGAAAGGTGCTAAATCAGGCCGACGAGTTCGTGGCGAAAGCTGCCGGCTACAACGCCTACGTGCCGGTGCTTCGGGATCTCAGTGCCCTCATTGGCACCACCAGGGTGATGGCAAAGAGTTGCCGTGCACTGATGTGTGAGTCCTTGCTGGCGTATGCCCACAACCACTGCGAGTCATTGGAGTGGCAAGCCAGGCTGGTTCGCACGCAGTTGACTGACATCATGCTTCGGCAGATCGAGGAAAAGGACGTTCACCCCGTCCTCCTTGCATCTGCGAAATCCATTGTGGAAGAGTCCTCCAAGAAGTCCGAGCCGAAGAAGGGTGACAAGCAGCCGCCAAAAAAACCCAACGCTGAGCCCTCCGAGATCCGCGAGCAGTCCGAACCAAAGAAGCTACGTCTCGACAAGAATAAGAAGCGGGCTGGGGCTGAGTCTTGAGTCAGCAAAGATTTTCCATGCATCGGTGCTCATTTCCACTGAGCACTTAGGATGAACACCTTGGGCCTTGGAACGCTTTCAGCATTCGGCACGAAAGCACAACTACGTAGCTACGACGACGATTCCGAGAACAGCTGCTAGCTGCTACGCTGTTATGCCTCTCCAGATGAAGAGTCTTCCCAATCTAGCCTAGCAGAATCTACCGCTGCAGTGACGGAGTGCAGGATATACTTTATCATCTTCGCTCCTAACATTGCAAGCTCTCAAAGTTTGGGATTTGGACATAACCGAGTAGCTCCCCAGGCGAAAGATCGTAGGGTCGTACGGTCGTGTATTCATGCGGCCCTTAGAGCTCTAGGTCCTGTAGGTCCGATGCCTAGCCGCCCTAGCCCCCACTTGGACGTCATCTGGCGTCCAGTTTCAAGGCCCTTGGCTACTTACTACTTGTGCTTTGCCTGCTCCAGGCGTGGTCCGGAATCGCCAGGAAACTCCAAGCCTATTCTGAAACCTGAAGCCGTAAGCCACTCAACCGCTTCAAGTACGGAGTATAGACCGTTTCACCTACCAGGTTTACCGGATAAGCCATCACCCCTACCTGGGCCCTACCTGGTCAACTTAGTCTCTTAGTCTTTGCACTTTCGGGAAGTTTTCGCATCCTGGCATTTTAAAGGTTTCGGCTGCGCCTTAGAAAGCAGGCTCGGTCGTGCCACCGACAAGTCGCGAGCAGTCGCGAGCAAGAAAGGTCCGGACTTAGTTCGAGCTTGTGTACAATCCTAAGCCCAGGGCCCATGAACCCCCCAAAAAGGTCTCAACATATAGAGTCGGCAGAGCTTCAAATCCTTTCCGAAAACAGGTCCGTGCCCATAGAGTCTGACCAGAGCTTCAAGGCCAACCCCAAATCCGCAAACTCCTGAAGTCCATCCTAAAGGCCCTAAACTCGTAATCTCCTAAACCTCTTAACCCTTTGCGGCCTAAACTTTAAAGCCTGAAGCCTTTGAACCTAGAATACATAGCGCAATCTTTGCCCGTGCGGCCTGTGATTCGTGATTCGTGTACTGTTACTCTGCCTAATCTATAGGCCCATGGCCAGATTTTTTAATAATATGAGTGTGACTCTCAAAGTTTGAGGGTCGCCTGGGTAAGTTAGTTGTGTTTAGTTTGCACGTACAGCGGCTCGAATTCGGCGCCCGTGCCACGCAAAGGACAACAGCAGAACCGAAATAGCGATGCAGAAAACGTTCCAGTAAAGAGGTGGCAACACTTATTTGCAAGCCTAGCCGGGCCTAGCCGAATCCACATCACGAACACATGTAACAAGCATTGCCCAGTACGGCCTGCACACGCGTATCAGCCAAGATGAAAACAAGAAATTCGGAGGATCATTCATGCAATAGAACAAATCCGTGAGCAAGCTTTCCAGCCAGTGTTCAAACATCCGAGAACCCAGAGTCCAACAATTAACATGTTTTGACCAGCATTCAGACATATTCGTAAATGGAGTTTGGAAATATAATGAATGTGCAAATCAACTGAAAATTATTCGGAAAATATTCAGATCTTGATTTGGAAATAAAATATGTCTGGAAATCAAAGTGAAAAATATTCGGAAATTTTTCAGATTTGGATTTGGGAAAAAACAGCCATCGGAAATCAAATCGAAAAAATAACGAAAACCAAGTTGGAAATGGAATTGGAAAAAGAACCGGCTCAGAAAACAGATCGGAAATATTTCAGAAATAAATTGGAAAGAATTGAAATCCAGGATTCCTGGGGCAGGCAGGCAACGGACTTCTCAACTCTACTGACATACATGTGGTCAGTAGGACGTGGTACATAGCTTTCTTTTCAAAGCCGCAATAGTCGGCTACCGCCTTGGGAGGCGGTGTGCAGTAGTCCGGCGTGCCTTAATGGCCATTCTCGTACTCAACTACAAGTACGAGTATGTAGCGCCCGCTGAATAGTCGACTCGACTAGAGCATTCGAATGAAAAAATGACGACCCATCGCGGGAGTTGCTTCAGACACTGTCTTGGAAAGGCCGCACGCTGAAGGCGTCAGATGTAAGTCAGACCTTGAGCGACTGCTTCAGTCTTCTTGAAGGTTGAGCGGTAAATTGGGGGTGAAATGGTAGTCCCTGCCCTAGAGCCGGCACTGGCGGCTGCAACCCCCTAGGCCGGGGGCTACGCGTGGCTTTAGGTACAAGGGTAGAACCCAACAGAGACACAGGATGTCCCCCAGCGTCACCGACGGAAAAAGAAGACTGGCGTGCCATGCATCTTCTGTGTTTGATGGTCTCTGCATTCATGTTCCGTGTAGGCCCCGTTAGTCTGAAGTGAAGAGTGTCATCATGGAGCCTGCGACATGATAACTCTTTCACTTAGGCTAACAGTGAGCAACTTGCAAGTTCCACACGCATGTGCATGCCCGTGTTGAGTTTGTGCATGAGTGCCTTGTTCATGCGACGCGTGCTGCAAGGTTGTGGCATCACGGCTTGCAAGTAGAAGTAGTGTCTCGGGAGCATTTTGCTTCTCCCGCCCACCACGTCCCTGCAAAATGCGGGGTGAAGGTAGTCCCCTAGGGCCCGCACTGGCGGCTGCAACCCCCTGGGCCAGGGGCTACGCGTAGCTTTAGGGTAGAACCCAACAGAGACACAGGATGTTCCCCTGTATCACCGACGGAAAACGAAGACGGGCGTGCCATGCATCTTCTGTGTTTGATGGTCTCTGCACTCATGTTCCGTGTAGGCCACGCTAGTCTGAAGTGAAAACGGTTTCTTAGGCAGCACGAGTCCTCAAGCAACCGTCCAGCGGTCAGTAGCTAAGAACTAAGAATGTGAAACTCAGCGCCGAGGCAAGGCCTGAATGTACACATATGCACAACTCAGCTCAGATGCGTCATCATGTGCTACTGCGGGGCTCCAAGCCCTCAATATTTGAGCTTGGCAGATGCTGGCCACCAAAGACATATGCGCACACATGGAGGTGCGTGTGTTCTGTATACCATCAGGGGCCAACAACAGGCTGAGAAGCACGTCATCAGAAAACGAGTCGATGTCAAGGAAGCCTCGGGTCCGCAAACGGTTCGACCACTCATTCCTCCAGTGGAGAAACATGGGGCAGTCGCGCAGTGCGTGTATTAGGCTCCATTCACAGGACCCGCACAAGCAGGAGTGACATAAACCGCGGTGGCGGGCAGCAATCCCATCAATGAAGGGATGAGTGCCGCATCGAACAAGAGTCCACTCACTTACCACATGCCCTGGCTATCTGAAAGAATGAATATCTGAGTGAAAGTTGAGACAGGGATGACACAAAAGGAATAGTGCCAAAGAGCGAAGCTGTGCCACTTCAGCCTGACGAAGTTGGAAGCCAAGCTGATCCAGGGCCGTCCGGGCAAATCGATGTTTCCAACGAGCAAGGAACCGATAATCACAGCCAGGCACGACTCCGGCAACGACAGGCAAAGGTATACCCGCATTGCTCAGACCGCTCCGAACCTGATGCGCCCACGATGCTGTAATACCGAGAGCAAAACGAAAAACGCGAGCAGCAAGACCATTCGGGTCAGCTGAAAATAAACGGCCAAACAGGCTTGCTTGAGTTTTTTGGTTTCCGGGGAAAAAGGGGCCCAACCGAGTTCACCTAGGACTGCCGCACTTGGGGCACCAGCAGGCCAACCAAGTAAACGGCGACCCCATTGCCGCACTTACAGAGTCTCTGTACGTAGGGGTTGCCAACCCGAAATCCAATTTAGAGGGGGGGAGGGGGGGGGGGTCAGTCCTGCCGGCTATGAAGGGACTGGGATGAAGCGGTGGGGAAATAGGGAGTCCTTGTGGGAACCTCTGACCGCTTCGGCCGGGCCGAGTCGAATTTTAGTTTTTGGTTTGCTTGAGCTGAAGAATGGGCCCCATCAGCCAGCGACAGATTTTGACGATGCTTCCTTCCATTTTTGGCAGTGCCTAGCCAAACCAGCAAGGAGATGTTAAGGAGTGATGAGGTGGGTTGGTTGTAGGATTCGATACGTTCACGGCATTTGCATGGGCAGCAGCCTGCTGTCGGTCGGTCCAGCGTAAAAGCATCATGAGTGTCGCGTGTGCCTGTGCCGTGCAGCGTCCGGCTGGAGGCGACAAGCGAGGAGCTCAAGACCAAGCTGCAGTCTTCGGAGGAGGCTTTGCAGGAGAGTCGCATCAAGCAGTCCGTCGGCTCGAACAGCATACCACTCGCCTCCTGTCACGGATTCGCCACAGGACGCCAGGGCGAAAGCATTGCAGCATGCCCTTGCAGAAGAGCAGGTATGCCGTTGGGGGAAGGATGGAGCGTGTCCAGTCGGGTCTTGTCTGTTCACGTTCGGCGTGATGTTGCTGAGTGTGCTGCAGGTGCAGGTGAAGTGCGGCGAGAAGGTTGCGGAAGCGCAGGTAGAAGCGCAGGCCTTGCAGGCGGGGCGGCATGTCATTCGAGCCTGGTGTATCATATTGACACATTGAGTATGTCCGGCTTTCTGCGTTATGTTCGATATAAGGCCGCGAACGAGGCATTGCAGTCCCAGGTGAAAGAGCTTCAGACGCAGGCCTTTGTCGTTTACTGCCTGATTGTTGTTTGAGCAGTATACGCGGTCAGGTGGAAGTAACGCAGCAACAGCTCACGGCCGTGTCGCAAACCTTCGAGGCCGTAGGTGTGTGCATAAATAAATAAATGAATGAATAGATAAATAAGTGTGTATATATACATATATATATATATGTCTATATATATATATGTATGCATGCATGCAGGCAGGTAGGTATGTATGTA